>CM076577.1:230065476-230308092 GCA_034641835.2 Pinus albicaulis | reverse complement strand
TGTACCTGGATTGAAGAAGAACTTGATCTCTGTGGCGATGTTGGAGGATAAGGGGTATGATGTGGTCTTCAGCGACCCGAGCCGACCCGCTCATTGTTCGTCCGACCACGAAACGCCACGTCCGTGGGGTGTGGGGCGCTCGGCCGACCCGAGCCGACCCCCTCGTTCGGTCGCTCGCCCACCAAGTGTGGTGTCAGCCGCGTCCCCAACGCGTCGGCTGACCCACCGACTCGCCTGTCGGTCGCTCGTCCAAGGGCGCCCGTCGTGGTATAAACTCATATCGCCAACGCCGTGTTGACTCGCCTCTCCACCAATGCGCCCATGACTCGCCTCGCACACCCGCGTGCCCGTGACTCTCCAACGGTGCGACGCGCGCCTGTTACGTCGCACAGCGCCCGAGCTCACCCAAACGCCCAACCGGCGCGTCCGTTCCACCAAACTCGCCCATGAAGTCTTGGGGCATTACAACCATGGAGCTTTGAAGATCTTGCAGCAGATTTCTACTGGGCTTCCTAAGGGCACTCTTGCGCAGTCAGATCAGTGCAAGGGGTGTACTTTAGGGAAGTATGTGAAAGCCACCTTTCACGAGAAGGATAGTCACGCCACGACGATCCTTGAGAGAGTTCACACAGACGTGTGTGGTCCTTTCTCAGTTTCTTCGACAGCAAAGCACAAGTACTACATGATCTTTGTTAATTATTTCTCTCAAAAGTGTTGGATCTTCTTCATGCAGAAGAAGAGCGATACATTCGCGAAGTTCTGTGAGTTTAAAGCACTGGTCGAGAAGGAGTCGGGGAAGAAGGTGATTGCTCTAAGGAGCGAAAATGGTGGTGAATTCATCTCGGCTGAATTCAAGGAGTTCTGCAGCGCAAAAGGGATTCGGAGAGAGCTCATCACACCCCATAACCCACAGCAGAACGGGGTGGCTGAGCGGAAGAACAGAACGATCGTGGGTGCTGCACGGGCGATGTTGCATGATCAGGGCCTACCCCTTCACTTGTGGGGTGAGGCATGCAATACAACAGTGTATGTGCAGAACCGTTGTCCTCACAAGGTTCTTGGCATGAGTACACCAGAGGAGGCTTATTCTGGCAAGAGGCCTGATATTTCCCATTTGCGGATCTTTGGTTCTCCTGTCTACATGCATGTGACAAAGGATGCAAGAAGGAAGCTGGATCCAACCGCTGAGGTTGGAATATTTGTGGGGTACACTGATACACCTCACAACTATTGGGTGTATTTGTCAGATAGTCGCAAGACTGTTGTGCGACGGGATATAAAATTTCAGGAGGAGAAAGCCATGCAGTGTTCGCTTGAGAGGGAGCTACACTTGCATGCAGATGAGGAGCTGTTAGTTCCTAAGGAGGAGCTTCCGGATGTGGATCAGCCACAAGAGGAGGTCCAGGAGGTGGAAGAAACCACCCAGGCAGCGCCAACCATCAGAGGGCGCATGCGCACTACAGAAGCTGAGCGACTGGCTCGGGATGCAGAGAAGGTTGTGGGACCACCTACAGCACAGCGCAGACAGAGACAGTCACCGGATCGGTACACTGGATACATGGCTCTTATGAGTCAATGTGTTGTGACAGAGCCATCCTCTTTTGAGGAAGCTGTGGAGGAACCCGCATGGGTTGATGCCATGCTCGAAGAATATGATTCGATCATCAGGAACAGTGCATGGGAGATTGTCCCAAGACCGGTTGGGAAATCAGTTGTAGGTTCGCGATGGATCTACAAAGTGAAGCAGGCGGCTGACGGGAGTGTGGAGAAGTACAAGGCGAGATTTGTCGCCCGTGGCTTCTCACAGATCGAGGGGATTGACTATGAGGAGACTTTTGCACCTCTCGCAAGGTACTCTTCCATACGGACGATCCTTGCTCTCTCAGCGCAGATGGGGTGGCACATTCATCAGATGGATGTGAAGACTGCGTTCCTCAATGGAGTTATTGAGGGAGAGGTGTACATAGAGCAGCCTGAAGGTTTTGAGATCTTCAGCAGTGAGTCGCATGTGTCATGAGCTCAAGAAGGCTGTTGTCTCGTTTGAGCGAGCATGTCGTGTGGTACACTGCATGGGCTTTGACTACTTCCACCAGGCTTGTCTTCTCCAAAAGTGAGCGAGAAGAAAAAACTGTGCAGTTGTGGTGGAGGGAAGGTGACCCAGTCATCGTCTTCATGTGTAGATGATCGATTTTAATAATTGATGAGTAGTTGATACTTTCATGCAAGGAGGATCTTGCATGAGAGTTTGAGATGAAGGACTTGGGCATCCTTCATTATTTCCTGGGATTGGAGATTTGGCAGCGCAGTGGTGGACTGTTTGTTTCTCAGGGCAAGTATGCCCGGGTGATTCTGGAGAGGTTCAACATGCAAGGCTGCAAGCCTGTTGACACTCCTCTTCTTGGTGGTTGGAGGAAGGAGGATGCTACTTCAGCGGAGGTAGTGGATGCCACTGTCTATCGACAGTTGGTGGGGTCGCTTCTTGCATGAGAGTTTGAGATGAAGGACTTGGGCATCCTTCATTATTTCCTGGGATTGGAGATTTGGCAGCGCAGCGGAGGACTGTTTGTTTCTCAGGGCAAGTATGCCCGGGAGATTCCGGAGAGGTTCAACATGCAAGGCTGCAAGCCTGTTGACACTCCTCTTCCTGGTGGTTGGAGGAAGGAGGATGCTACTTCAGCGGAGGTAGTGGATGCCACTGTCTATCGACAGTTGGTGGGGTCGCTTATGTATCTGGTCAATACATGACTCGATATATGCTATGCTGTTAACCAGCTTTCACAAGCTATGGTTAAGCCTACCAAGCTCTTCTGGAAGGTAGGCAAGCATGTATTGCGTTATCTTAGTGGCACATCGGGATATGGTCTATGGTACAGACAGGAGGATGGAGTGAAGCTTTCCGGCTTCACTGATGCAGATTGGGTAGGGAGCCCAACGGACCGAAAGAGCACATCTGGAGGAGTTTTCAGCATTGGGTCGACAACAGTTTCCTGGTACAACAAGAATCAGAGATCCGTGGCACTCAGTTCAGCAGAGGCCGAGTACATGGCAACAAGCTTGGCTGCATGCGAGGCTATTTGGATGAGGAAGATCCTCGTTGGATTGTTCGGGTTGCATTTGGAGCCTACAATGATTTACTGTGATAACCAGAGTTGCATTAAACTCTCGGCTAATCCAGTATTTCATGATAGGTCCAAACACATCGACATCAGGTACCATCATATCAGAGATTGTGTTCAGCGGAGAATCATGATGCTTTCATATGTTCCCACAGAGGATACACATCGACATCAGGTACCATCATATCAGAGATTGTGTTCAGCGGAGAATCATGATGCTTTCATATGTTCCCACGGAGGATCAGGATGTCGACATCCTGACGAAGGCGCTCACCAAGAGCAAGTTCGAATTCCACAGAGGTAGGATAGGGATTGCAGATAATCCATATCTTGCTGAGAGGGAGTGTTGAAAATGCAGCAAGATGATGGAGCTTAGTGAAATGAAGTCGCCTTCACTAAGTGGGCCCGCAGGCAAATTCTGGCGCAAAGTCTATTTTTAGACTATGTCTATTTTTAGACATATGGAGCATGGTTCGGGGATTCCAGTTTGAGATTCTTGGAGCATTGGTCATGTTGGTAAAAATAGATGGGACTCTATTTTTTTTACCTATAGGTCGAAGAGGTCGAAGTCTATTTTTAGACTGCCTCTCCTAAAAATAGGGAAGTCAAATATTATTTACCCTTAATAATATTTGGACTCTAAATAGCAGTTTACTCTCTTGGAGCACTTCAGTTCGAGCTACAGAAGTGGCTCATGCATCTGACAGAGGAATCACGTGATTCCCAAGGGTTTGATGGCATCATGCATGGTTGACTTCAGTTAGGACTTCAGTGGCAGAAGTTTGGTGGAGTTAATGAGACAGCTAGTGGAGTTGTGTTCTGTTTATTTTAGTTGAACTAGTTGAGATTAGTTTAACTAGCTAATCAATTAGTTACGAGTGGAATGAATTAAATATTATTTAATTCATTAATTAGTAACTCATTATTCAACTCAATAACACATCAGTTCACTACAGTGCATGATCAGTTCAGTGGAGACCAGTGAAAGAGGTAGATGAAAGGGTTGAGTTAGCTATCAGTGGCGACATCAGTTGTGCATGATATTTGCACCATACTTGGAGGAATTTCCCATGATGATTGCGTTGTCAAGCCAAGGAGATTCGAACCTTGGATCTCTATATAGACAGGCCTGGATTGCGCAATAGAGGCAAGGCAATTGGCGGTGAGTTTTGAACCAGTAACCTGTTCAAAACTGAGCTAGATTGTGGGTAACTGTATGAGAAAGTACTGAGTACTTGTGAGGAGTATTATACTGAGTTTGTTACTTGATTTCTCCATTATAATATACACAATAGCTGCGGGGTTTTCAGCTATAAGCTTTCCCCATACATACTGTGTTAATGTGTATGATGATTTGATGTGTTATCGCTTGTTTTATTTCCGCATGTTTGATGATCTGAGTGGAAGAGATTATGTGTTGCATATAAATTCGAATTGTATGTGATCAGGATAGTCTCGGTGGATAATTAATCATTATTCGGCAAATTTCTACAAGCCAGAGAAAGAATAGTGAAGCATCTACAAGTACATCAAATAAAGATAAAGAAGTGCAAAGGAAGGAAATTCTAGTAAAAGAGCAGCCTGAAAAGCGGGATAACATCATGAAAGAGGTAGAAAAACGATCCAATTTGTTTAGCTTAGAGAGAGAAATTTCTAAGTTAAAGGTGTATATTCCTCTTACTGAACTTGTTAAAAATGATAGATATTAATTTCAGATTGTCAAGATGTTGAAATTGTACCACATTTCAGACATGGTCAATGTCAGTGATGACCATCCCGAACTTCTTTTTGGTCCTGTTAGCGCTCGAATCTGCCACAGGCTGAAGAAGGCAAAACTTGAGGCAACATCAAACCAAGCTTAGCCTCGTAGCTAGCCCTACGAGGACAGGAGAGGGCTCTCTCCGGGTCAAACTCAGTGAAAGATGTCCAATAGGATCTGAGATTACCTAAATGAAACAACTGATATTGATTTTAGGCTAGTAAATTGATATGGATGAGGTTTTTTAATAAATGATGGGGTTTTCTAGACTGTATGGGATCAAGAACAGCGTGAGCAGAGATTGAGTGAAAAGCACAGATTATTACATAAGGCGAGGTAGGAGTGAAGTTTAACAATTAAACTGAAATTAAATGGGATGTAAAGACTGATTAAGAAAGCTGAAAGGGGCATTTAACACTGAATCCCTTTCAGACAGAAGAAAATACACAAATCCTGAATGCTATTTCAAGGCAGAGAAAATAAATTGTATTCTACCTATCTCACTGCAACAGCATCCAGTGAACTGATTGTGAATGAAATGTAAACATTACGAAATTACATATGAAACAGTAGAAGAGACATATGCTAAACTTTACGCCACAAGAATCTTATAAAACAGAGCTGTACCATTCCATTAATCTCTGTCAAACAACTGTACAAATGAAGCTCTCTGTTCTTCACCACCAGCTCTCAGAACTCTTCCCCTTACAAATGATTATTCAATGCATTAAATAAACTATCCTAGGAAAAAACAGATCGACCCTAAACAAGGGATATGTTTTATCATTATTAACAAATAAAACTAAAAAAAAAACCAATCAGCTCTTTTGAAGATAGAATAGCGCTCCTTCTTCTACTCGAATCTGTTGATAACTGATGAAGAGGTGGCATTTATAGGTGTCAATCCTATTACTGAAGATAAACATAGGCAATCGAATCTTGTTCTCTGCTGTGATGAATATCTATGTTCCAATTTAAACTTTGACATTTTACTTTGCTACCATTCACCGTTATACTACCCAAGAAATATGGTATTTTGGCTCCGTTTGAATAACGCTGCCAATTTCTTAACATATGACGGGTCACTGTAGCGATAATAAAAATGCTTATAATCTAATGAAAATAGTATTGGAGCACGCGTCACCAACAGATGTAGATGGCTCAAGACTGCGTATGACTGTTCTGGGCTTCCTGAACTCACCAGAGCGAGCAAAGGAGCCTTGATTCGTTTATATACCTGCTGGTGCACATCAGCCATGGAAATTGTTGAGTGAAAAAACAAATTGATCGTAGCTAACACTACAGCGCTATTGGCATGCTGTAGCCTATCCATTTCGGACCTGTTCACCTTGAATGGTCTTTGCGCGCTTCATGGCATTTTGTTTAATACTGACCAATAAATTCAACTCAACATCCGAAAAAGATGCAAGCCAAACCTTGTCCTCATCACTTGCTTCTTCATGCATTGCGTTCTTTCTCAGTTAGGATTTTGACTCACGCATTAACCCATATGACTTGAATTTATTTTTGGAGGCCCTTTTTCTTTGTATTTTACTTGGCATTTCCTCATTCGCGCTCTTCATCAAAAACACCGCATTCTTCACATTCCTTTCCCATCAGAGTTTCTCTCAACTCAAAAACTGGAGTATCAAGGGCCACAGCACCATGACGCTCGAACACCCCTACAATTGTTGAAAATGCTCTCTCTCTTATGGCCATATGTTCTGGTGTGAAATCACGGGTACCGTAGTATAAACATATCAACTGAAAGCTATCAAATCAGCATATGGAAGCATATAGTCGTAATGAGAAGAAAATTGATATGCCCCACAACAAGTACACCACAATCATGCTAAAAATCTACTGAACAATGATAAAAACCTGTCTGCAAGTTGCTAGAGTCGATTTGAAACGAAACTGGGCGCAAAACAAAAGTTTTTGGGCTCTGTTGCTGTGTGGGTAGCGCCCCTGCCCAATGGGTAGCGCGCACCAAGTGGGTAGCGCCTGTGTTATTTAACACTGGCCGTGGCGTTCAAGTGGGTAGCGCGCACCAAGTGGGTAGCGCGCACCACGTATGGGTAGCGCGCACTCCAAACTCTGTCCAGAACTCTGCTAAGCGCGATTTCGGCCCTCAACCACACAATTTCGACTTCTGCCTGCGGATTTCTTGCAAATGAATTTGTTTGCCATGTTTTATATATGAAGAAAATATCTCAACAAATCAGATTTGATTTCAAATTTGTTTGATAACCCACTTTCATAATGTTTCTGCACCTTGACATTTGATCTTTTAATACAATGCTTTCTCCTTTGGCTTTTCTGAGTTTTTCAACTGATAACTTTGCTGTCTTTTGCAGGGATCCGGCACTTGGCTTAGGAAAAGATCAGAGGCTTGCACTGAAGCTTCTTATGATGAAATAAATACAATTATTACAAACATGAAATTAGACAATTTCTAGTTCCAAAACAGAGTTTTGGACTAGAAATGTCTTCAAATGCTTATGATAATAAAAATATGAAATGATAACATATTGAACCTTCCTCTAATCTGCAGACAAAACCAAAACCCTGGACTCAAGACTTAAAATGACTCTTTTCTGGACCACAGTAACATCAGTGACTGCGAATAACAAGGAATGAACTTTGGAGAATTTGACTGCAGCGGGCTGACAAGACGGAGTCTAACAGGTCCAGCCATAGATGGGAACCTTGAAGATAGTGAAGTCCCTCCCTTTTATCTTAGTCTGAGATTCCATGATTATATTCTCCATAATGTCATGTTTTATTCTAGGGCTTCACATAATTTAATGTCGAAAGCTATCATGGATAAGTTGGGGTTGGACATAACCCGACCGTATCATGACCTCTATTAATTTGATTCTGGTAGAGTCTGTTGTGTCAGTCTTATCAAAGACTTAGCTGTTTCCTTGGATCAAATTCCCACTAAAAATGTGTTGATGGATGTTGTAGTTGTTGACATACCTCCACAATATGGCATGTTTCTTTCACGGTCTTGGGGAGCCAAATTGAGAGGTACTTTACAACTTGATTTTTCATATGCAAAAATTCTGATATTTGACCAGCTTAGGAAGCTATACTAAGAGGTGAAAATGAAGTACATGATCACTAGTAAGGATAAGCCTAAGAATCACCCAATTCACTCTTTACATATTGATTTAGAACCATTTATGTTGTACAATGATAGTGGTATTGATGATTTCGATATTCAGCTTGTAGAAGGTGAAGAAATTTTAGAGTTAACAAATAGTGTACAAGCAGTCTTGAAAGAAGAAAATGGAAATCAGAATTCAGAAAACTTGCAGCAAAACACTTCAGAGAAAAAGAAAAAAGAGTTAAAATAGTGATCATTTGAATCAAAGAAATTTAAATATCAAATTGAGACAACTGATCAAAAATAAGTTGAAGAAGCTCAACCCGCAGAATTTCAGTTTCCCGATGATGAGGAAGGTCTTTTGACCATGGATTTTGATGGTGTTTTGGGGAAATGTGGAGCTGGCATTGGAATCTAGATCTGTATACCTATACATCAGTCAACAAAAGTTCCAAGGAATGTAAGATTATGTTCCTACAAGCTAGCCTTTGATTTCTCTAACAACGAAGTGGAATATGAGGCCTTGATCATCAGTGTGTGAATTTTGAAAAGGCTAGGCACAAAAAGAATCATAGTATATGTCGAATTTGTGTTGGTAATAAAGTAGGTAAAATGGGAGTATCAGGCCAAACATCCTAGGATGAGAGCTTATATTAATGCTTTTCTTGATGTTTTGAAAACCTTTCCAGAATTTAACTTGTCTTTGATTCCTAGAAGCCAAAATTTCATGGCTGATTCACTTTCCACAGTGGCTATTAATTTCAAGATTCTAATTCATTCCACTAAGAAGTTTGAAATTCATGTGAAGAATCGCCCGACTATCCCTGACAATCTCAGATATTGGAAAGTATTTTTGGATGAAAAACAAATTAATATTTTTCTGTAGATGGAAGAGGAGTTTGCTAACTCCCACATAGATGGAGTGTACAGTGAAGATGATCAAGTAATCGAGGCTCCTGAAGTTGAAGTGTTGCGGTTGAAGGACAACAACATTCCACATGCTTTAGTGCCTTTGGAGGAGTTTTTTTATCATGATGATATGGCCAAATATACCACTATGGTCCCCACAGAAACAGGTGTCAAAGATGTGAACATTGGTACACCGAAGAAACCCAAGATGGTCAAGCTATCAAGATCCTTGTCCCTTGAGTTGAAAGGTAAATACATAGCTCTCTTGAAATAATTCTCTTATGTGTTTTCTTGGGAATATTCATATCTTAAGGTGTACAACAAATATATCATCCAGCACACCATCCCAATCAAGCCGAATCAAAAGCCTTTCTGCCAAAGTTAAGGAGTTGCTGCCATCGATTAAAAAAGAGGTAAATAGACTTTACAAGGCTGGTATCATAGTTCCTATTCGATTTTCAAATTGGATGTCTAATCTTGTGCCGGTTAGAAAGAAGACAGGAGAGATTCGTCTCTACATGGATTTCAGAAATCTCAACGAGGTGTCAATAAAAGACAATTATCCTTTGCCAAATATGGATCACATATTGCAGAGGGTTGTTGGAGCTTCAAGGATGTCACTTCTTGACGGATATTTAGGATACAATCAGATATTGGTGCATGAAGATGACCAAGAGAATACAACATTCACCACGCCATGGGGTAAATTCATGTACGCCAAGATGCCATTTGGGCTAAAGAATGCAGGGGCTACTTTTCATCAGGCTATGGACATCGCTTTCTCGAATGAGAATGATGTGTTTCTTGTAGTTTACCTTGATGATGTCACAGTATTTTTATAGTTAGATGATGAGCACTTGCACCATTTGAGGATTGTATTTTATAAATGCAGAAAATTCGACATCTCACTGAATCCGAAGAAAAGTTTATTTGTCATGGAGGAAGGTAAATTACTTGGGCATATTATTTAAAAGAATGGTATTCGCATTGGTTCCTCTAGGATCAAAGAAATTCAACAATTATATTTCCCATGGAACAAGAAGGAGATTCAATCTTTTAATGGAAAGATAAACTTCTTGAGGAGATTCATTCCCAATCTCGCTGAGCACCTAAGAGATATGACAGACATACTAAAGAAGGATAGTGAGGTAAGATGGTCAGAACATGCTAAGAATTCATTCAATTCAGGAAATTTTTCTTTAACATGTGTTCCCACACTGATCAGCCATTGTTATACTTTATATTTCATAATATTTTCATTCACTTCCGAGCACTCATTGGTTATCATAATAATTCAATAAAAATATTCCAAGACGGAACATCCAATTTCTTTTTTCAGCCAGACCATAAGAGATGCAGCGCTAAGATATAACATAATTGATAAGTAAGCCTTAGCCTTGGTGAAAGCGCTGAAATATTTCCAGGTATACATTTTACATTCTCATATCCTACCCTATGTTCCAAATGCAGCGCTAAAATATGTGCTGATGCAAATAGATCCAGAAGGGAGGCGAGGAAAATGGATTATAGCTATGCTTGACTATGATTTGGAGATTGTTACACAGCATTTTCTCACTGTCCCTGCAATCCCTCGTCCCGCATATTGGAGGACTATTTCCATGACCTATGAACAGTAAAATATCCTGAAAACACCTTGATGACATCCTTCTGCATAGGGACAAGAATTCTCCTGAAGAACATTTCGTCTGGAAAACCCTAAAAACCAATGTTTTGGCATTGGCGCGGTAGCCAGTTCATCCCTTGCGCCAATGGGGAAAATGCACACTAGTGGGTGCGCCAACTAGCGCTCTGTCCCTGTGTTTCACTCACGCCAAGCCTATTAAGGAATGTTTTTTAAAAATAAATGGCGGAAGTTTGATTCTAACAACTTCAGAATGAATCAGAAAAAATAAGTTGGGTTGTTTGCCTCCGGATCTCCCTGATTAGGAAGTGGTTTTCCACCTCTCATGAACCTTCCTAAGAGATAGGACTCTATCCCATGATTATAGGGATCCCAACTTCCCTTCCTCTCTCTATAAAAGCATGCCTTCTCCCTTTACAAGCTAGCTGAATGCTTGGAAGCTGAACATTTGGGAAGGAAACTATAGCTAAGTGACTATTGAAAGCAGAGCTAAGGAGAACCTCGTAAGAGAGAGAGCCTTGTCCAAATTCCCGACAATCTTTGTGAGACACGCTCCATTGGAAGCCCTGCCAAAGGAAGAGCATGACGTCAGAACTCAATTGTAATCTTTCTTTCACATTTTAATATATGTTTGACTATGTTATCGGTTCCACTATTGTATTGCTTATCTGTGTAATGCAGTTTAGTTCAATCCTTTCCGACTGATTGATAGTTACATTTTTGAATTATTACGTTGTATGCCATCGTTTCTTCTCTGCATGTGTACAGGTGTCCGGACGCAGTGAGCGAAGGGATCGTGATCTATCAAGCTAGGGATGGGAAGTAGTGCTTCTCCTTCAACGACAGCAGCGTAGGACTTGAGGTAGGCTATCTACCGTAGCTTTGTCTTTTGTAACTAGGAATCAGTATTGTAGTGTGTTTTGTTTGTTGCTAGACCGACTCTAGGGCTAGTGGGATCGCCTCTATCCGCAGAGGGGATTTACCTCTCCAACAGAGATCAAGTTGATGAAGCTGATCAAGGGGCAAGGTTTGGCAAAGCTAATGGCGTAATAAAATCTACATGTGCTAGATATAAATCTGATTTCTACACTTTCTAATGAATAAGTTGGTGAATCGATGACACAAGTATTTCAAATTTTTCTCTCATCACCTTGGTATGTTGATATAGTTTATGGTCTGCGACATTTAAATCCTCAGGTGGGTGTGCCTAAAAGCATAGGTAGATCATTGAAATTAAAAGATTCAAAGTATTGTATTTTAGATAGTGTGTTATATTGGAAAGACCCGAGAGGTGTCTTGCTGAATTGTTTCATTGAAATTGAAACGAAGGAATTGATGAGTGATATCCACAAGGGTGATTGTGGTGGCCATTTATATTGGAAGACCATAGAAAACAAAATACTAAGGGCTGGTTTCTATTGGCCCACTATTTTTTCTGATGTGTACAAGATCGTGATGAGTTTTCACGAAGGTTAAGTTTTCCAAGGAAAGAGGAAACTGCTCCCGCTGCCTTTGCAACCCTATCAGTCCAAGCACCATTTCAGCAATGGGGTCTTGATTTCATCGGTGAGATCAATCCTTCATCGTCCACCCAACACAAGGGGATTCTAACGGCTACATATTATTTTACGAAATGGATTGAAGCAATCCAAACCAAGCAAGCAAATGATTTGGTTATAATTCAGTTTTTGGAATCTAATATCTTGTCCAGGTTTAGTTATCTACAGAAAATCATCATGGATAATGCAACTGCATTCAAATCCAAAAATATGGTGGATTTTTGTGAGAAGTAAAATATTAGATTGGGACATTCGACAACATACTACCCACAAGGTAATGGTTTAGCAGAGTCTTCAAATAAAACTTTGGTCAACATCATAAAGAAGATGTTGGAGGTAAACAAGAAAAATTAGCATAAGAATCTCATCAATGCCCTATGGGCAGACAGAGTAAGCAATAATAATTCCATAGGCATCTAACCTTTTCAGTTAGTCTATGGTATTGATACAGTATTTCCTACTTCTCTTGTTGTTCCGGTCATGGATATGTTGCAGGAAATTGGTAGCGAGCTAAATGATTTCAATGGCGAATAAATCAAATGATCCATTTACAAAAAACCAGGGAGGAGGTGTCTCAAAGCACTTCCAAGCTTCAGTAAAGAATAAAGAAAGTGTATGATCACAAGGCAAAGGTAGATGACTTCAGCATTGGTGATGTATTCCTCTGTTGGGATGCAAGACATGAAGATAAAGGGAAGCATGTTAAGTTCAAGAGTTTATGGAAAGGACCATACAAAATTTCAAATTCAAGAGGAAAACACGCTTACCTACTAGAAGAAATGAATGGATAATATTGCGGAGGAGGACATTTCAATGGTAAGCTTCTCAAGTACTACCTGTTTTGATAATAATTCTGAAATATTTCACATTGTATATATTAGTTTACTTTTTCTGCTGAAATGTGAAGGAGTTGATCATCGAAGTTTGGAGCCCGAAGTGAAGGCCACAAAATTTCTATGATTGGCTGTTGATTTCTAAGTACAATAAGTTTTTGTTTCAGTCAGAATCATTTCAGTTTGTCAGTCGATTTTCTGTTTCGATTTTAGTCTTTTGATTTTGACTTCTTGCCCAATGGAAAGGCTACTTGATCTACAGTGTTCTTGACACCTCCAAGGAATTTCCATCCCCAGTTGGAGCCAATGTTAGTGTCAGTAAATTGTGCTTGTCACCAGTGATAAAATGGGCTCTTTCAAAAAAATTATTAGGGTTTCGAGTCAAATTTTTATGGTTTTAGTAGGTCTTCAAATGAAAATTTGGTCACTGACTAGTGGTGTCTAGGACTATTACTGCTCCTTCCAAAAAATCTTACCTGTTGGTCATTACCATCTCTTAGTTGGATGAGTCATCATTTCAAATTCTCCATATTCATTTCAATCATGACATCACGATCTTCATCCAGCTCAGTGTCTTTATTAGGTTTCAGTCATCAGAAGCAGTCATTTCGTGGATAAATTTGGAAAATGTAGGAGTAGTAATAGGGAGATTGCTCAATAAAGTTTGTTTCAAGTATAATTTGTATTAGACATGATCTAATAATTTCTAAAAGTTCCTAAGTTTCATTGAAAGTTCCAAAGCTACATAGTGTTCAAAAACAAAAGTGAAAAACATGTGGTGGGCCACCCCACTACTATGAAGAAAATTGACTGCCACAAGCTATAAAAGACCATTTCAACTCATTTTCTCATTCATCTCATTGATAAATAGCTCTCACTTATCAATAAGTGCTTCCTAAACAATTTCAAGCTCAAAACATACTCCAAAAGTGATGTCAAGCAGCCTCGCTGCATTTTCTCTCCAACACTATTTTTTCTCTCCAATTGGAATCAAATTAGTTTCCAAGGGTTTATAAAGGCTATAAAAGTTTTTATCAGTGTTCTGCAAGTAAGTTACAAGTACTTGACCCCTCTTATTAGCTCAATTTCATTGTTTTTAATGTGCAAACCCTCCACTTGTCCCACACAGCGTTTTAGTGAGTGACCTTCCCTTTCATAGTTGGCAAGTTAAAAACACCTATCTCGTAGATATTTTACCCTCCCTCACACTCAATAGCATCTCCCATAGCCTTCACACCCCCTCGCTCTCATTTCCTAAGCTCCAAACCCTAAACCCTAGCCTAATGTTGTGTTTTTGGCAGTTTGCCTAGCTAGGATTGTGTTAAAAATTCCCTAGCCTAATTCCCATGCCCATTTCATCCTAGTCCACTTCCTACAGTTCCCTAAGACCCCTATCCACTACCATAAATTTTTCCACTCCCACTTCCCTTCCCTAGTCCCTTCAAACTATCCCCTCACTTGCCTCCGTTGTTTTTTCCCACTAGGGTTTTCCCCTTGCAAACTATCAAAATGGAGGAGAAGAAGCCCTATAAAAAAGGAGGTCACATGTCTAGGTATGATCCACTCAACACAAATGAAATAATTTCTTTCCCACTTTCCAAACAATTCTTTCAAAATGTTGGGTCCATGAATTTTTGTGAGAAAGAAAGTGCCAAATACCATGCCAAGATCACTAATTTGTTTGCCACTCACTTCAAAGGAGATAAAGTTACAATTGCAGGGGTCAGCTTCAAAATCACAGCTGAATCCATAGCTATAGCAACAGGTATACCAAACAATGGTGAAAAGTGGTTCAAAAATCTAGATTTGGATATGCAAAATTATAGACCTTACACCAAAGCTCATTACAAATATGGCATCAAGAAATTTTTTCCTTTTGATCAGCTTCTTGATAGGTTTTCTCCATTGATGAAGGTAATTATGAGGTACTTCACATGCGAGTGTATATTTACTATGTTGTACAAGTATCATATCATATTTCTCATGCATTTCACAGGGATGAGACCTCTTAACTTATTCTTTTATCTCCTCAAGAGCTTGGCTAAGATGGCAGGGAAGGTGCAACATAGACAAAGTAATCATGAAGCCAGTTTCTTTCACCATGCACTCATTAACATCATTGTCTTGCACCATCTTGAGAAGAATAACATCACTTGGGAGACATTCATTCAATCTCATGATTTTTTTCCTTATGCTAGTCAAACAACTAGCCAAGATATATCGTCAGCTACACCATCTGCACCATCCAGAAAAATGGAGATTGGTTCATCTAGCAGAGTTTCAATGAAGAGACCTTTGAGGGTTTAGGTGACAAAAACCTATCAGAGAGGCAAGGGGCTAATTTTTTCTCCACATATAGTGGAAGGGGCCAGGCCTACATCACCAGTGCATAGATCACCAGCACAACATGAACCACTTTTGCAAGATGAAGGACCATCCCATCTTTACATTGACAGGGAAGATTTGGAGAGGAATGAAGAGCACAAATCCACAAAGAAGATAATAATGGAGAAATATAATGAGATTAGAGAGCTTAAGGTTAAATTTTCCAAGGCCAACTTCATGATTTCATTCCTTGAGCAGGAAAACATGCAATTGAACGTAAACCAACTAATTTTGAATAGACATTAGGTTGATGCCAGTAAAGAGGCATTAAAAGGAAATGAAATAGTTCAAATTGATGATTCGGATGAGCATGAAGAATAGGTTAGAAGTAATAGGCCAAGAACTAGAGGCCTAATATGGAACTTCAACAACAAAGAGAGATATTTCCACTTAAGGCACAAATGACAGTGGATGAGCTTATACTAGCATATATTGAGAAAAACATAAATATTGGCTAGATAGAGTCAATGGACACTTTTAAAAGCTCCTGAAGAGGGCTAAAAGAGATAAAAAATTATAGAGACGCATGGATTCTCATCACTATACAAGGAATCAAGTCTCCAAGTTCAGGGTCAAACTGCTGAAAGTAAAACTCAAGGAAACCCTAATCAAGCAAAAGGAGAAGGGAAAGTTGGATATTCTTAGTGATGCTTCCCTAATTGCTTGACATACCATATCAGGTCTTCATGGAGCAAGCCTGGACCAATTTTGAAGAAATTTTGGTGAAAAGTCATTTTTTTTGAATTTTGGCAATTTTGTGAAACAATCACACTATAAAAAATGCAGCGGTCGATGTTGTGTTTTTGTTGGATGTCTCCAAATGGCATAAGTTCTACACCATTAGATTCCTTTTGACCTCTACATCAATCCTAAAAAACCAGAGCTCCACTTCAGCTTCTTCTGGCAGGTCAAAAAGTCAAAAAACCACTCAAAAATTACCTTTCTGCCTCCTTTTTGAAGAGCACATTGTGTTTTCAAAGTGTCTGTGGGACAATGAACTTTTGGAGGGCTAAACTCAGACAATTTTAGTGCTTGAAGACTCCTTCATGTAGCCAACTAGAATATCTATCTCTATAAATTTTCAGATCAGCATTTGGACTCTGGGAAGGCCTCCAAAACTTAGTTTCCCCTCACACGTTGTGTTTTCTCCTCACAGACTATGTTTTCAACAGAATTCGCTGCATTTCCTCCTGAGTGTCATTTTTTGCAGGTGGCTTGGTCCAGCTTCGCCATTTCTCATGTAATTTGTCAATATTAATTATGTAATGATGTTTTAATATGTAACTAAGATATTTTAAGGTAAATATGAGGTGGATACATGCTTGTACAGGTCATAAATGGTCAAAAGAATCAGTTTTTATATCTTAGGGAGAGTGTTGTTCACCTCCCTATCCTTTCGGGTTTAGGTGAGAGGATCATGTTATCAGTTCCTTGACTCATGGATTCGACCCCTGAGAGATGGGAAATGATATTTTGTCTATATATATGCTCTGATTGGTTATTTGACTGGTTGGACATAAGAGGTTTGAGACCATTGTAGCTTGTGCTTCAACTTTTATTCAGAAATTCAAAGGAACAGTTACAGCTATTATCTAGGAATTCATGTGCAATGAGTTTTTGATGTTGTTTCTTCTCTATTGTAGTCTTTTATAAATTATATATATGTTCTCTTTCCATGCCTTGCTTTCCTAAGTGATCTTCCTAAAATTTTGATAAGCAGAATTCCTCGTAAGCTTTGTTTTCTTTGGGAACATCATTTCATGTTTATTTCCTTCAGTTTTAATGAATTCATGAATGCATGCTCATTAAGATCCTCACCACTTTTTCAAACCCTACACTACACCGAAAAAACCCTAAGCCCATCACTAAAGCATTGCTACCTTGCTCCTTTATATATTTTTAGCTGTAACCCTTTGATAAATTTGACCTAGCTACCTGGTTTTCTTCCCTGATCCAACAATAAAACCATCAATTTTTCAAAACCGTAGAGCTAACCTAACTAGCCTAAAATCTTCTCCTCATCCAGCCAAACCCTATGGTCATGATTTCCTAGAGAGATCCCTCTCTGTATTAGTAGGGCTGGCTACCAAACTAAAATCTTGGTTTGAGGTTACCTCCGTTAGCATCCATTCATCAGCCTTGGGATGTTGTGGAGGCTAACACCATTCATATGACAAATATTTTTGTATGGGCTACCAGTGTTCAAGCCCAAGTGGTGGATCACTATCCTAGGCATCACATTAGCAAATGCATAGAAATATAACATATAATTGTGAAACAAATAGTCATGTATTCTCAATGATTAATAAAAAGGGGCATCAACACTATTTTATCCTCCCTTATGAACAATATGAAAAATTGTTGGGGTCTTCATTAGCATTGTTCAAACCACAAATACTCTTAACCTGATCCTTTAGAAACTCCACTTTCATGAGCTCTAAAAAGGGAACAATTACACATGAGTTTTCTAAGTAATTATTCAAATTAATGTTAATATTTGGTTTTACACTACGCATGCATGGACTTGGTCTCTTAAAAATTTGAAAAGGTTGGTATTCCTCATGTTTTTTTTTTTTTTTTATTGTTACTTGGATAACGTTGAAATGGTTTCTGGGATGGCAGTTCTTGATTAGTACCATCCTCAACTAATGTCATTAGAGGTGAGGGTTGGAACTGATCTCGCCCTATTTTTTAGATCACAGATTGTCTTTTGTGAATCTTCCTCTTAATTTACTTAATGTTCAGTTTTGGTGGAGTGGCTTTAAGAGAAGTGGTTGGGTCAATGTGCCTTTGCTTCACCTGTTCATCCAAAACATTATTTATTTCATTAGGGATAACCAAGGAATTGATAACGTTGTGTAGCCCATCCTTTACAATCCCCAAGGATTTTTGAAGCGCCTCCTTGGCCATTAGACACATGCCATCCCACAAGGGTTACAATAGTGATGGGCTTCTTACTATGCCATAATGTTTCTTTACATGGGGTTAGGGGCACCTTGATTTTGATCATGTATTTTAAATTTTCTCCAATCTCCTTAATTTGTATATGAATTTGCTTGAGGATTAGGTAAATTTTGCAAGTGATTAATTAGGGTTTTAAGCCTCTTATGTCAAATTCTTAAACATATAAACATGAATTAAAAATTCATTTTTTGCATAAAACATGAGATAAAATTTCCATAACAGTAAACACAACACAACAAATGATGAAGGAGTTCACCCCTCCTGGGCTACATCTCCTAGTCCAGATTTCAATGGTTGGGCCTCTTTCATTATGCTAAAAAAATGGAGTTTACATCAGGTTAAAGTGCTCAAATGGATTCAATGATAGCTCCAATGGATTCAGAAATGTCAAAAACCCTTGTCTAGCCTCTTTATACTCCCAAAAACACCAAAAACTGCAAAATTTATCCTCCTCTAAAGTTTTCCTGCTATTCGTCCTACAATTTTCCCTTTTTCCGGTCATAGGTGACAAATTGCGTGATATCTGGCCACATGGAGAAAAATTTTCGGCTAGTGCCAGTGCGATTTCTGCTAGCAAGGAAGGAAATTATCACCTCCTTAATTGCGTCGGTGAGGCCCCATACTTGGCCAAAAATTTTCCACGTTGTAGTATTTTTTGTCATTGATTGTGCAATTCTCGTTGGAGCTCAATGCTAACCCGTGGCATATAATGTTGGGTGGTTGCGTTAACAAGTGGCATTTTGGAATTAGGGTTATCGGAACCCTGCCCCAGGCAGGTTCCACTACCCATATATAGTTACCTGACCTGGCATCAAGCCTCCACAACTTGTTCACGTGTGGATGGGGTTCCCAAAATGTCACCATTATCGTTGTCGTGACCATTGATAACATTGCAACAAGACTTTGGATATGTGGGTTATGGTTTGGGTTATTAAAAACTTCGTCGAACATTGCACCATGACTTTGGTTATAACATATAACATTTTTCGTGGCCAGGGTTAGCCCCTAACCCTAGTCTAAGGACCGAGCTCGGTGATTAACCTTGGTCCCCACCCCCGCTCACAATAACATTAAAGTTTAAATATGGGTGGAGACCCGTATGGTTAAGAACCACCTGTATTAGACATGGTATTTGGCTTGTTTGTGTTAACATAGGTCTCGACTTCGACTCCTCGGGCTGCTATTCAGCCTTACAAAAATTTTGGTGGCTGTCAGGAGGCCACATGGCAACCTCTAGTTGGCCCATGTGTTCCCTCCTAGTTGGTCCACTTCAAACCAACCATAAACCAATGAAATCTCTCCATTTCACAGCCAATAGAAAACTTCCACATGTCTAAAAGAGATTGGACCCTTCAACATATTCATCATGCCATGTCAGGGTCTAGTCAGTAGTACGGGTTGTTGAATGTGCAACCCTGCACAACCAAAAAAAAAAAAAAATTGTTTCCAAAAATGAACAGAACTCGATTACAGGAACATATGATGTTGGTTTTTTGCAAAACAATTTGCACCAGATTTAGAATGACGAGATATACACGATCATTTAGGTTATGAACCATTCTGACAACTTTGAATTTTGAGCATAAAATTGATCCACTAGATCATTCCTCCCCACTGGAAGCTTTTGGACCCCAAAATATCAATTTTAGTTAACAAACAGATGAGGGTACAATTACCTCACCCTTCATATCTCAATCCATTTTTCTTTTCTTGTATTTGTTCCCTTAAGCCCCATACGAAGGTAATCCACGTTCCCTCGTTTTGAAGTCCTTATTTTTCAGTCAAGGATAGTGTCTTATTGTAATTATTTGAGATGTTCATGAGAGAAATTTCAATTGAGGGAATCTGAAAATTCTCTCCTTGATCTTCAATCAAAGGTGGCTCATACAATCTTAAATTCTCAACATTAACAACTGCATAAATTTGCATATATGAAGGAAAATCCAACCTGAAGGCATTATTACCAATATTTTCCATAATTTCGAATGGACCAAATTGAATTGGTTTCAAGTTTTTACCTTCTCCATGGAGTCTCTCTTTGCTAATGTGAAGCCAAACTTCATCGCCGACTTGGAAATTGTGATCTACACGATACTTAACATGTATTGTCTTGTACTTGACTTGACACTTCTCCAACTGTCCTTGAACTGTTTGATGTACCAATTGAACTTGTTAAATGAATCTTTTAGCTTTGTTTATGTCACTATGACCATCAATAGAAACATCTTTCCCAAAGATAAAATCTAAAAGATATTTGGGAAAGTATCCCAAACATGCCACAAATGGTGATGTTTGAGTCGAAGAGTGCTTGGCCCAATTGTAATCATGCTTAATATAGTGCAAATTTTCATCCCACAACTTAGGATGCTTACTGCAATACCCACGAAGAAGATGTATCACCCTTTTGTTCACCACCTCTATTTGGTCGTCTATTTGAGGAAGAAATGTTGTACTCTCTTTTAATTTGGTGTACATGAGTCCCCACAAGCTTGAACACAATTTCCCAACAAAGAGAGAATCTCGATCACTAACAATGGATGTGGACAACCCAAAATTCACCCATACATTCTAAAAGAATAACTGAGTAGTTTTTTCAACTATAACCTGCTTTTTACAAGGCATCAAAATACACATTTTCTAAACCTATCCACAACTTCATAAAGATAATCATGACCTATCCTAGACATAGGTATACCTCCTACAAAGTCCATATAAACGCTCTCCCATTGACGAGAAGGTACAAGAAGTGGTGTATACATTCCCAACTTTCTATTGCTAGGCTTACTAACAGCACATAATGAACATCCTCTTACAAATCATGACACACTTTTAAGCAAACGAGGCCAATAAAAATACCTCTGTAATTGTTCCACCATATTACCTACATCGAAATGACCAACAATAAGAGAAGTATGTGATTCCCTTATGATGTTGAGTCTCTCCCCTTGTGGAATACAAAGCGTTCCAAAATGTTACAACAATTTATCATGCACATGACAACTCAATTCCTCTACTTGGTTACCTTTACACAGTCACATATACATCTTTGAAATCATTATCTAAACCATATTTTTCAACATAACTCTCATGCATGACAAAATTATGCTTAAGAATAATGGATGCACAAGAAATTGGTCTTGAAAGCATATCAACAACCTTGTTATAAATACCTTTCTTATACCTTATCACCAAGTGTAATTTTTTAAGAAATCCCATCCATCGAAAGTGCCTTGCTTACTGTAGCTTTGTTTGTGATTGCAAGTATTGTAATAGTTGATGATCCTTATGAATGATAGTTTCCTTACCCATCAAATAGTGTTTCCACTTTTTCACACTTTGTATCAATACATACAATTCCTTGTCATATGTAGGATATTTAATCACTTCACCATTAAAAGTTTATGAATGAAAACAGATGGGCTTACCATGTTGCATTAGGACGTTTCCCATGGCATAGTCGCTTACATCAGTATGTATCTCAAATGACTGCCTCAAGTAAGGAAGTGCAAGTACAAGAGTTGAACTGGTCTTTTCCTTCAATGCATGAAATGTTTTTTGTTGTTTACCTCCCCACTGGAAAACCCGCTTCACACTTGTCACTGCATGCAATGGAGCTGCAATAGAAGAAAAGTTAGCAATAAAATTCCTCCAATATTGGGTTGCTCACAAAAAATTTCTAACCTTTGTCACTATTATGGGCCTTCGACGATTAAGAATGACATCAACCTTGAGGGATCTATTTTCAACTCTCCTCCAACAATATGACCCAAGTAGACTAAATATTTTTTTCCAAATTCACATTTTGACATCTTTAAAAACAATTGTTCTTTCTTCAAGACATCTAATACTTTCCTGACATGCATGAAATCTTCTTCATGGGACTTGCTGAAAATTAATGTCATCTAAATAGACTATCACAAAGCCATATATAAAATGCCTCAACACATCATTCATCACATGGAAGAAAGTAGTAGGATCATTACAAATCCCAAAGTGCATAACCAAACATTCAAACAAACCTTGCTTTGTTTTGAATGTTGTATTCCATATGTCTCCTTCAATGATTATGATTTGATGATAACCACTCCTCAAGTCTAGCTTAGTGAAGTACACAGCGTCTTTTAATTGATCAATTAAATCATCAATTCAAGGAAGTGGGTAACGGTTATTTACCGTAATCTTTTTCAATGCATGGAATTCCACACACATGCGCCATGTTCCATCAGATGATCCGTTGGTCAAGCAACTCCTGGATTTTTTTTTTAATTTCTACATTTTCCATCATTGACATCTTGTACATGCCATTATTAGGAAGAAGACAATCTTGTTGCAATTGGATTTCATGTTGGATTCCTCTTTTGGGAGGCCCTTTAGGCTCCTGTAACATCTTATCATACTAGTTAACAACCTCAACCAAATCAAATTTCAACTTTGGATCACAACCTTGAAAAGCTTCATTATCAACATAAATCTTGGGTTTTATCATTAGAAGCAAAAATTTCTTGCTAGAGTTAACAAGTCTCTTCATTTTTCTGGCATTCACAAGTGAAAGGTTTAGTTTCTTGAGATGAGCTCTAACAATGTACTCAATACCATATTTGAACAAGTGATACTTGTGTTCATGGCGATAAAAGATATCTTTCCTGTCATAAATATAAGGGCTTCCCAAAACAATACCACATATGTCTAATGGCACTACATCAAGCTCTACCTCATCAATGAAGTTTGCAGTAATGGCGAATTTCAATTTGCATTTTCTAGCTACTTGAAATTTTTTATTGTCTCTCACCCAACCTAAAGGATATGGTTTATGATGTGGAGGTGGTTTCCAAATTCAACTTTTTGACAATGTCCTCTAAAATAAGATTTGCTTGTGAACCACTATCAAACAATGTGTCTATCTTTTTATGTTTTGAGATGAATCTAATATGGAAAAGTTATATCCTCTCTCTTTCATTTGGAGTTTCATTATGAATATTTGAAGAACTAGTGCTAGCAATGGATTCCTTACCTTTCAATCCCATAGTTGTGATCTTTGTTTCATCTCCCGAATCGGATCCTAAATCATGTTGTGTAGTTGCAACTGTCTTTTGCTTCCCTTTTTTGTTAAAATTTTTAGGTATCATCTCCGAATGAAGTTTCCAATAGTGTTCTTCATCATGACCATCCTTTGAACATTGCTTGCATGTGAATTTTTCTCCCTTCTTCTTGATGGAAGCATTATTCTTCCCTTTGCCTTTGAACTTACCCTTTACTTTGTCTCCACCTTTTAATGGATTTTTGTTTCCCTCTTGTGGGACATTTTTCCCTCTTGCTTCTAGATGTGTTTCTTGTACACAAATCTCATCTAAAATTGTAGGGTTAAATATGAGAATGGTATGTCTCAAATAACTATGTAAACCTCCAATGTATTTTAACAAAGTATCTTGCGATGAAAAATCTACACCCAATATTAGTGCTCTTCTTCTAAACCTCTGAGTATAGATTTGCACACTTTGACCCTTTAATTTCCTAAATTTTTGCCAATCCATGATAGTTTTTTGCATGTATGTTAATGGATAGAATTATTTTCTTAGTGCAACAACAAAATCATTCCAAGAGGTTAAGACCTTACCATGTTTCTTCATGTCCTCTTGATTTTTGGCTTCCCACAAAATAAGAGATGCACCCTCCAACCTTAGTGAAGAAAGTTGAATATTTGTGTCATCATCCTTGATCCTTTTTAGCCTACAATACACTTCAAGCTAATGATCCCAATTATCTAATCTCTAGCATTTACCTCTCCGTTATACATAGGCAATTCAAAATTTATGTCAAGTTTCAACAACGGAGTTTTACCATGTCCCTTGGGAGAATGAAGAGATGTTTTTGAAGGGCTTGTTGTTGAAGAAGATGATGGTGAAGATGGTGGTGAGGATGGAGGTGAAGATAATGGTGGTGTCAAAGGTGGTTTGTCACCATTCCCTCCATTACATTTTGGAGTCTTGTATCCATCTCCTCCATCTCCTTTTGAAGACTTATCTCCCTTTGGAGGATTGGAGCTCTCACCTTGCAACCTTTTTTTCTCTCCTCATAGAGAAATTTTACCATTTGTGTCATATCAAAGAATTATTTTCTGAAATCCTTTTCATCCTCTGACATATTACTAGGCTCTCCTTCATGTGACATACTTTATGAATCTTTAGGTACAACTTGAGGTAGAATATGTGGTGGATATTGTGGAAAACTTGCTCTCCTTGTCCTTGATCTAAATTGAGGACTTGCAACCACAAGCTTTCATTATCCTCTCTTGAGCTCCAACCTTGTAAGCATCAGAAAAACTTGCAAACATTTAAACCCTCAGAACAACAAAGAAACCTAAGCTTTGATACCAAATTGATCTGTATATGAATTTTCTTAAGGATTATATAAATTTTGCAAGTGATTAATTAGGGTTTTAAGCCTCTTATGTAAAATTATTAAACACATAAACATGAATTAAAAATTCAGTTTTTGCAAAAAACATGAGAAAAAATCACTATAACATTAAAAACAACACATCAAATGATGAAAGATTTCACCCCTCCTGGGCTACATCTCTTGTTCCACCTTCCAATGGTTGGGCCTCTTTCATTATTCTAAAAAATGAATATTACATCAAGTTAAAGTGCTCAAATGGCTTCAATGATAACTCCAATGGCTTCATAACTATAAAAAACCCCTGTCTAGCCTCTTTCTGCTCCTAAAAAGGACAAAAACTGCAAAATTTATCCTCCAAAGTTTTCCTATTATTCGTCCTGTAATTTCCCATTTTTCTGGTCCTAAGTGACAAATTGCACGATATCCAGCCACATGGAGTGACATTTTGGACCAGCGCCAGTGGGATTCTTGCCGGAAAGGAGGAAAATTGTCACCTCCTTAATTGCGTCGATGAGGCACTATACCCAGCCAAATTTTTGCCATGTTGCAGTACTTTCCATCGTTGATTATGCAATTCCTGTCGAAGCTCAGTGCTAACCCGTGGCATATAATTTTTGGTGGTTACGTTCACAAGTGCTAGCATTTTGGAGTTAGGGTTAGCGGAACCCTGCCTTAGATAAGTTCTACTACCCGTCGGTGGTTCCCTAACCTGGCATCAAATCTCTGCGACATGTTCACATGTGGATGGGGTTTCCAAACCGTTACCATTACCATTGTCGTGACTGTCAATAACATTGCAACAAGACTTTGGATATGCGGGTTATGTTTTGGGTTATTAAAATCTCTGTCAAACATTGCGCCATGAATTTGGTTATAACATATAACATTTTTTGGGGTCGGGTTAGCCCCTAAACTTGGTATGCAGACCGAGGTCGGGGGTTAACCCTGATCCCCACCCTTGTTCACAATAACATTAAAGTTTAAATATGGTGGAGACCTATATGGTTAAGCACCACCTATAGCAGACATGGTATATGGCTTGGTTGTGTTAACGGAGGTCTTGAGTTTCACTCCCCAGACTACTATTCAACCTTACCAAAATTTTGGTGGCCACTAGGAGGCCACGTGGCAGCCTCTGGTTGGTCCACTTCAAACCAACCATAAACCAATGAAATCTCGTCATTTCACAACCAATAGAAAACTGCCACATGTAGAACAGAGATTGGATACTTCAACACAATCACCATGCCATGTCAGGGTCCAGTCAGTAGTACCCACTGTTGAATGTGTGTACAGCCAAAAAAAATTATTTTAGTTGTTTCTAAAAATTAACATAACTCGATTGGAGGGGAATACGATGTCGGTTTTTCGTGAAACAAGTTGTGCCAAATTTAGAATGATGAGATCTACATAATCGTTCAGGTTTCGAACCATTCTGACAACTTTGAATTTTGAGCATAAAATTGATCCACCAGATCACTCCTCTTCGTCCTCTTGGCTGAAATTGGTTCTAATGAACATGTCTCTCCAAGAGATAAATCTTATCTGCATAACCTAGTTTTGTTGCTAGAGTGTTTCTGCTTATTTGGAGAATTTGGCTTCGACTCCTTTTAGACAAAAAGTTTGGCATTTCATTCTCGTAATTTGTTGTATTGAATACACTTTTTGTGAGTTGATCTCCACTCTTGGATGATGGAGATTGGTTGGCTTTAACAATTGTAGACATGATTTTTTTTACTATGGTAACAACTTCATTTGCAGCAACTAGCTTCCTAGGATCCTACTATCTCAAGTGAAAGCCCTAATCACCCTCAATGTCCCTAAATAGTATAATAGTAAAGTTTTCTTAAAGAGCTTAAGGTATTGATCCAATCTATGCACTATATGAGCAAATATTTTAGTAAATTCCTCAATTGTTTCATTTTTCACTCCTCTTAATACTAGTTAGAGTAGCTAACATGCACTTTCCATCTCTCTCATCTCCCCACTTCTCAAGAAATGCCTTTTGAAAATCACCCCAAGTGCTAATATATTGGAAGACAAATATGTAAACCAATCATAGGCATCATCTTCCAAGGCACATCAAGGTGAGATATAGCAAATTTGTTACACGAAATCCTGAATTTCCTAACATGATCTAGTGTAGACACAAACAATCTTCCCTTGAAACGTGGGAAACTTTTCCATGGCCTTTTATAAATTTTTACGAGGGTAGCCTTGGATATTGGTGAAATCAAATGGTATTTCTAGCTTAGCACCCCAATCTGACATTGTGACTTGTTCAACTTGTGGTTCAAAGAGTAATAAGATATATTCAAGTATAAGGGAATCAATGTAGCTTTCCAAAGATGTGATTACCTAATCTGTTGATGAATGTATCTTTCTAGTTTAGCTATAAAAAAAAAATGCCCATTAAGGAGCTCCATGTGGAACACCTTTCAAGCATGGGTTTGAGTATTAAATTCATTGGATGAACTTGTCAAGGTCATCAAAATAAATCTAAACTTAGGAAGAAGTGTTCCTCGTTGACAATGACACCAAAATGTTGCTACTCAAACTCTTGGTAAGGGAAAATTGTTCCTAAAGGTTAAATCCAATGGGAAACTACTATGCAAGCAACCCAATGTCATCTTGGTGCCCTTGCCTTTCACTTGAAGGTCTTGAAATGTAATCTAAAACCTAAGGGGGGAATTACTACAAAAGGATGAACTAGGTGAGGGCTACCCTAGATATGTAAAAGTAAAAAGACCCATCTTAATTGAAGGTAAGGGAAAATTAGTTAGTCCTAATGACAACCCATAGAAATGTGAATGGCAATATTCCTAGACAAATTGGTATCTATCAATTCAACTTGAATACAATTAGCACCTATGAAACAAACCCAATAATTTGATGCAGCTATATGAGATTAAGAAACAAGATGAAGGACATTCTAGTTGAAAATGACAATAATACTGGAGGTGTCCCAAAATAAATATGTGCATAGTGGAGGGAAACCAAATATTATATTTAGTAATAATTTTATAACTTGACAAATGATATGGTTACCAAAGATATACCTTCATGGATTAGTTTGTTCAAAGGTCACAATGGATACTTTGTGTAATGAAATTCTTCTTACTCCAATGTCCAATTCCTCATGGAGGATTCTGAGTGAAGGTGTTACTAAAATGTTTAGAGTGCATATGGAAGAGATTGCTCATAATCCATTTGTCGAGTGCTTGCAGTTACATGACCATCCTAAACTTGAATGAGACGTATATGACTTTTCCATAACAAAGTGGAAGGTCACGTGTCGAAGGTGCAATTACAAACCTGCGAGTGTTGACGATATAATTGTTTCCTTATCGATCAGCCCTTGAAAGGTAACCCTAACATAGATGGATCAATTAGAGAGAAGGACATAAGTGATAGTTTTGTTGAGATTCAACAAGATGATGAGCTTAGTGAAAAGAGTCGCCTTCACTAAGTGGGCCTGCAGGCTATTTTTGTCGCAAGTCTATTTTTAGACATGATGATCATATTTCAGAAGTTGCAGGATGCTATTTGTGGATGGTTGATCAAGTTGGAAAAATAGATGAAATTCTATTTTTAGAATATTGGGCGAAGTCTATTTATAGATCATCGATCTAAAAATAGAAGTGTCGATTATTGTTAGCTCTTAATAATAATCTGACAATAAACAACAACTTATTCTCTTGAAGCACTTAATTTTAGTGCACAGATTTGGAAAATCAGTGGGCTAAAGGAATTACGCAATTCCTAGGGTTTATTGGTGGTTCATGCATGGAGGACTCAGTTAGAACTGAAGTGGAAAAGTTATGACAGAGTTGGAAGAGTAGTTCATGGAGTTGTTATTCAGTTTAACTCAGTTGAGCTAGTTGTATCTAGTCTAACTGAATGATACACTAGTGAGAGTGGAGTGAATTAATTAGTTAATTAATTCACAAATAATAATTCATTAATCAATTTGAACATTATTGTGATTAACTAGGTGCATAGGTTTGATGGAGGTGATGGAGAATGGGTGAAAAGAGCAGATGAGTTATACATTGTGACTATAGTGATGCATCTATTCATCCTTTTACCACATTGGAGTTTCCGATGAAGGTGATTGATCAAGGTAATTTGAATTCATTGACTATTCTTTGCGAGGATTATTGCAGCGATGAAGTGACTAGCGAGGAGAGCAGTTCAGTTACTGCATGGTTACAATGTGCTAGCTTGATTAGTGTATGCTTGATTGTAGTATCTTGAGGAAGCTTGAAAAACTTAATGTGAGAGTTTTCATATGATCTCCATGTTACATAATATATAGTTGGGGTTTTCAGCTTCAGGCTTTCCTGGTTAAAAACTGTGTTATGTGCGATTGAATATTTTTGTTTATGCTTCACATGTGTGTGCAATTAATTTTTACGCAAAAGATTAACAAGTGGAATAGATTCAGTATCTTGCATAAAGTTAAATAGTGTGAGATCAGGTGGATCTAGGACATATGCATGCTTAGTTCATATAATTTCTACATGGTATCGGAGCATTTTTTATTGAATATTGCAATTGTAAAGTGAGTTTGTGTTGGTGGATAATTCGAATTTGCTACAAAAGATTCTTGGTGCAGAAGTTGAGTATACATTGAAATGTCTTTCAAGGGGTTGAGATTAGAGTATGCCCTTGATGGGAGCTCGAATTACATATCCTGGAAGGACAGGATGGAGGCATTTCTGGAGGATAATGGACTAAAGGAGTTCATCGATAGCGATGTTCCTAAGCCGGGATCTAGTGATGTTGCATTACTTACGCATGGAAAAAGAAGACAGAAAAGACGAGGAGGATTCTGTTGGAAGGTGTGAAGGACCATATTGTGTCTAGCCTTTATGGGAAAGCCACTCCATTCTTAATGTGGAAGGCTTTGACATATTTGTTCAAAAGCAGAAGTGACCAAAGGAAGTTGGCGCTTAAAGACAAGCTCAGAAAAATAAAAATGGAGAAAGGCGATAGTATTCCAAAATAACTCACGAAGTTTGTCCATTGCAAGGATGAAATCAGACGTGTGGGGGTTACTGTTGATGATGAAGACTTGGTGAGATTGGCTCTCCTTGGGCTTACAAAGAGTTGGCATAACTACGAAGACTCTGTCAATGGACAGGAGAAACTACCAAGATGGGAGCGACTTTGGTCGAATCTTGTGCAGGAGGAGATAAGGCGGGGTACCAGGGATGGATCTTCATCGAAGAATGAAGATGAAGATAGTTGCACTTTGGCTGCCAAAGCAAGGAAAGGGAAGGGGAAGAAACATCCTTCAAAATCTGATGCTAAAGGCAAGAAGCAGGATTTGTCCAAAGTGAAGTGTTTTCACTATCACAAACATGGACATTTCGCCACTAACTGTCCACAGTAGAAGAAGAACAAGAAGGCTACTGGATCTGCAGCTAGAGAGGCCTTAGCCTCACAATTTTAACTTGATTTCTCCTTGATCGCATGCTTGGTTTCAAGATGTATGGGATCAGTGTGGTATCTTGATAGTGGTGCGTCTTTCCATATGACGGAAGACAAAGAGTTGTTTAGTGACTTGGAGGAGAAGGACCTCCAGATGCATATAGAGATGGGCAACGATGGTCGGTACAGTGCGACTGGCATTGGGACCATTACCTTTAAGAGGGAGTCCGGTAATCCATTCTTGTTGAAGAAGGTTATGCATGTTCCAGGTCTGAAGAAGAACTTGGTCTCGATCGCAATGCTGGAAGACAAAGGTTATGATGTTGTTTTCAGTGAGGGAAAATCCTTCCTTCAACATAAAACAACTGGTCAAACCAAGAATATAGGGGTTTGAATTAAGAATCTCTACAAGCTAGAGGTAGATGGCTGCACTGCAATGGTGGGCAAAGCAGAAGAAGTGGTGAGCCTGGATGAGGGCGAATTATGGCAGAGGAGATTGGGCCATCTTCACCATGGCGCTTTGAAGATTTTGCAGCAAATTTATACTAGACTTCCCAAGGGTACTCTTGCATAGTCATATCAGTGCAAGGGATGTACTATGGGTAAGTTTGTGAAGACCACCTTTCATGAGAAGGAGAACCACGCTTCGGTGATCCTGGAGAGAATTCACACAAACGTGTGTGGACCTTTCTTGGTTGCTTCAACAGAAAAACACAGGCATTATGTTATATTTGTTGATGAATATTCTTGTAGATGTTGGATCTTCTTCATGCAGAAGAAGAGTGAAACGTTCTCAAAGTTCTGTGAGTTTAAGGCATTGGTGGAGAAGGAGTCAAGGAAGCAAGTGAAATCTCTACGGAGCAATAACGGTGGTGAATACATCTCAGGCGAATTCAAAGACTTCTGTAGCAAAGAAAGAATTCAAAGAGAACTCATAGCGCCTCATAACCCACAGCAGAATGGGGTCGCAGAGAGAAAGAACAGAACGATCGTGGGTGTTGCACGAGCGATGCTGCATGACCAAGGCCTACCGATGCACTTGTGGGTGGATGCATGAAACACTGGGGTTTATGTGCAAAACAGTTGTCCTCATAAAGTACTTGGCATGAGTACACCCGAAGAAGCTTTTACTGGTAAGAAGCCTGATATTTCTCATTTGAAGATTTTTGGCTCACCTGTTTACATTCATGTGACAAAGGACGTAAGGAAGAAGCTGGAGCCGACTGCAAAAGTTGGGATATGTATGGGGTACACAAAAACACCCCATAACTATCGTGTGTATTTTCTAGACAGTCGGATGATTGTTGTGTGACGGGATATAAAATTCAATGAGGTGAAAGCCATGAAGTTGTTGCTTGAGAGGGAGCTACACTTGCATGCGGAGGAGGAACTTCTTGTTCCCAAAGATGAGCCTCTAGATGTGGATCAGCCATATGTTGAGATTCATGGAGTGGAGGAGTCCACTCATGCAGAACCAAACATCAGACAAGGAAAAATGCGTACCACAAAAGCTGAGAGACTGAAGCTTGATGCGACACAGAATGTAGGAGTCCCTACATCACAGCACAGGCAGAGATAGTCACCTGACCGATTTACTGGATACATGGCTCTTATGAGCAAGTGTACCATGACAAAGCCATATTCTTTCGAAGAAGCAATGCAGGAGCCCACATGGGTAGATTCCATGGTGGAGGAGTATGACTCCAATGTCAGAAACAGTGCTTAGGAGATTGTTCCAAGGCCGGTGGGAAAATCATTTGTAGGATCAAGATGGATATATAAGGTAAAGCAAGATGTGGATGGGAGTGTCGAGAAGTATAAGGCAAGATTTTTTTCTCGGGGCTTCTCACAGATCGAGGAGATTGACTATGAAGAAACCTTTGCACCTGTCGCACAGTATTCTTCCATACGGACCATCCTTGCTCTCTCAGCGCAAATGGGTTAGCACATTCATCAGATGGATGTGAAGACTGTGTTCCTTAATGGGATCATTGAGGAAGAGGTGTACATTGAGCAGCCTGAAGGATTTGAGATCTTCGGCAGTGAATCGCATGTGTGCAGGCTCAAAAGAGCATTGTATGGGCTGAAACAAGCACCCTGTGCTTAGTACACTTGGATCGACATCTATTTCACAGGACTTGGCTTCACCAAGAGTGAGGCAGATGCAAACCTGTACCAGATTGTGGTGGAGGGTAAGATTTTAATCATTGTACTTTATGTTGATGATTTAATACTAACAGGTGATGAGTAGTTGATACACTCATTCAAGGCAGATCTTGCAAAGGAGTTTGAGATGAAGAATCTGGGCCTCCTTCATTATTTCCTTGAATTGGAAATATGGCAGCGAGAAGGTGAACTGTTTGTGTCTCAAGGCAAGTATGCTTGGGAGATACTGGAGAAGTTTCACATGAAAGGCTGCAAGCCTATCGACACTCCTCTTCCAGGAAATTGGAAGAAAGAGGATGCTACATCGACAAAGGTAGTGGATGCCACTGTTTGTCGACAATTGGTGGGTTCGCTCATGTATTTAGTCAATACAAGACTGGACATATGCTATGTGGTGAACCAGATTTCACAAGTGATGGTTAAGCCTACCAAGCTCTTTTGGAAGGCAGGAAAGCATGTCCTGATATATCTCAGGGGCACATCTGGGTATGGTTTATGGTACAGACAGACGGATGAGGTGAAGTTGCATGGCTTCATGGATGCAGATTGGGTAGGAAGCCCAATAGAAAAAAAGAGCACATCAGGAGGGATTTTCAGTATCGTATCTACGGTAGTTTCTTGGTACAGTAGGAAACAAAGATCTGTGGCACTCAGTTCAGCAGAAGCAGAATACATGGCAGCAAGTCAAGCTGCATGTGAGGCTATCTAGATGAGGAAGATTCTGGTTGGTTTTTTTGGTTCACATTTAGATCCCATAGTGATACATTGTGATAATCATAGTTGCATTAAACTCTCCGTTAATCATGTGTTTCATGATAGATCTAAACATATTGATATTCGGTATCATCATATTAGAGATTGTGTGCAGCGGAGGATCATGTTGCTTCAATACATTCCTACGGAGGATCAGGATGCAGATATTCTGACGAAGGTGCTCACCAAGAGAAAATTCGAATAACATAGAGGTAGGATCGAGGTGAAGGATAATCCATATCTTGTTGAGAGGGAGTGTTGAGATTCAACAAGATGATGAGCTTAGTGAAAATAGTCGCCTTCACTAAGTGGGCCCGTAGGATATTTTTGGTGCAAGTCTATTTTTAGACATGATGATCATATTTCAGAAGTTGCAGGATGTTATTTTTGGATGGTTGATCAAGTTGGAAAAATATATGAAATTCTATTTTTAGAATATTGGAAAAAGTCCATTTATAGATCGCTGATCTAAAAATAGATGCATGTCGATTATTATTAGCTCTTAATAATAATCAGACACTAAACAACAACTTATTCTCTTGAAGCACTTTGTTTCAATGCACAGATGTGGCACATCAGTGGAATGAGGGAATTACGCAATTCCCAAGGGTTTATTGGAGCTAATGCATGGAGGACTCAGTTAGAACTCAAGTGGCAGAGTTATGACACAGTTGGAAGAAGTAGTTATGGAGTTGTATTCAGTTTAACTCAGTTAGACTCAGTTGAGCTAGTTGTATCTTGTCTAACTGATTGATACACGAGTGAGAGTGGAGTGAATTAATTAGTTAATTAATTCACAAATAATAACTCATTAATCAACTGAAAAATACAGCAGTTAACTACAGTGCATGGTAGTTTTAGTGGAGACCCGGTGGAGAGATAGATGAAAGGGCAAGGTGGACTATCTGTTGTGACTATAGTGATTCATTGATTTCATCACACACACATTGGAGTTGCTAATGAGGATTGCGCAGTCAAGGTAAGGGTAATTCGAATTCATTCAAAGCTATTCTTCAGCAGGGATTGCGCAGTGGAGGCAGGCTAGCATGAGGCAAAGATCGGTGCATGGATTTGAAAGATTGTTCCTGATTAGTGTATGATGATTGTACTGTACTAAGAGCTTGATAAGCTTTGTATGAGGATTGTCATATTATTCCATGATACATAATATATATTTGGGGGTTTTCAGCTTCAGGCTTTCCCGGTTAAAAACACCTTTGTTATGTGCGATTATTTTTATTTATGCTTTACATGTGTGTGCAATTAAATTTTCCGCAAAAGATTAACAAGTGGAATAGATTCAGTATCTTGCATAAAGTTAAATAGTGTGAGATTAGGTGGATCTAGGACATATGCATGCTTAGTGCATATAATTTCTACAAGTTTGATGTCAAAGTGTTATGCAATATGCTTGAAACCAACTTGAGATGTTATTGTTTTGATAATATAAATTGATGAGACAATAACTAATATGAACATTGCATCATATCATTGCTAGTTTCAATTGATTACACAATCTCATCTAGTGTGAGTGAGCACTTGTACACTAACATTATAATATTTTAATTCTATTCACTTACATCACCATGCACAAATTATTTTAGTAGCATCTAACAATACCATGAAGAGGTTGAAGTGGAGGTGATGAACTACCATGTAGTTTCTATGTCCAAGTGCACGTGACAAAAGTAAGGCCAGGGTTTCGTGCCTTAGAGCCCAGTTTTAGCCAAAATTTATGTTATATTAGAAGAAGGTTATGATTTCAATAAAATTGATATCATGAAAACACTATTCACATTGAGAATCTCTCAATTGAAAATTGCATGAGACTTTAGTAGAGATTGTCCAACATTTTACCATAAGCATTATCACCCGAATCAAAGCTTTAATCTTGGTCTTATTGATCCCACAATCAAGTTCTTTCAATGATAACAATGCGAAAAAATTAAAGGCTAAAACCCTATCTAGTCAAGTTATGAACAAATAAATTCTTGAAAAGTGGTCATACCATTAGGCACAATCTACATACCCTTCAAATCACAACAATTCAAACTATAATAGGAGGTGAAAAAATACAAAAGATAAGCACAGAGATGGAATGATCATCATAGCATCAATATTTTGTTAGTTTAGATTCCAGTTCAATGATTAGGTCTCGGAAAATTTATAATGTAACACACAAATCAAGTATACACAAGGTTATTAAAATAATCTATCGTAGGAAAGACCTTAAAGAGTAGAAGATATAAAGATATTCAATAAAGAACAATTTGCAATGCAATTCAATCCAACTCAATCTATGGTAGGAAATACTAACATCAAAGAGAAGAAGATATAAATATATTCAATAAATAACAATTGTAATGTAATTCAATACAACTTGAATGTAACATATTCCTCCCACATCTACCTAAGTAAGTGGCCAATCAGGGTAAACATGTGACAAAGGGTTACTATGATCTGATTCAAACTCCTAGGTCACCTTAAGGAAGTGGAACTAACACCACATAATAACAAAAACCTTTTGAACATGCTACAAGACACCCAGGAGCCATGAGAACCTTCCAGAAGGCTAGCCCTTGTATCAAACTGACCTTTTCAAGAATCAACCTCCCAGCCACTCCCTTTACATGGGAAAGAGTGTGATTGGGACCCTCCAGTCGCACGCAACATGGCATGCATGAAATTGGGGAATTTTCCCAGTACTTTTGAGCCTGTGACCTCAATTTGTGTGCCACTTTTTTAGGCCCAAATCCCAGGTCACTACCCAAAACACCATGACACTTTTAGAAATGAAATATAACAATAGAATAACTATGCAAAATAAAACACTTGAATAAGGACTTGATTGGACCCCTACTAGCCATAATAGGCATTTCGTCATACAAGTCACAAATATTTAATCTGCAGGTTTAGATAAAAAATATAATCATAAGGTTCTCATACTTATATGATAATCGTCACAATACCATTTAATTAGGCATAGATACATTCTTCATTCAATTACAAATCAAAACATGATGAGATCCATACACCATCACCATCATACACATTCATAACAATCATATAAAAAACATAAATGACAAGCATAGAACAACCATATAGACCACACAAGAACAAACATATATACCCATCAATACAAGAGGAAAAGAGCTCTTATTGGCATAAGAAAAATGCAACTAAGTACGGGACTTCCATGTTCCACCCGACCATAGACATAGTTGAGCCAAATCTCTCTTCAACCAATCACCCCCATGCCATATTCCAAGCATGAATGTGGGATCTCATAAAAATCATCAATTAAAACCAAACCAGGGCTTCCAGAGGCCAAACCACCTCAACCCACAACTAGTGATTCCACCTCACGGTCGGACATCACAACCATCACCAGCTTGGTCTCCACCCAAGTTGTCCAAGACACTAGAGTGTTTGTTCCAACGAAGGCTCCAGGACTAGTAACTCAACCCATAGTTATTTCCGGGCTCAAGAGTGTTTTTCCAACCAAGGCTCTAGCACTAGTAACTCAACCCAAGCTATTACATGGCTCCAAAGTGTTTGTCCAACCAAGGCTCCAAGACTATTAAATCAACCCCATTTGATACATGGCTCCAAATATTTTGTCCAATCAAGGCTCCAGGAACTAGTAACTCAACCCACAGATAAAGGAACATGAGAACCAACCAGAAAAAAGAAAAAAAAAAAACAATGAATCGAACCCACAACACCATGCCTATCCAGGAAATGGAAAGGCTAGGAAAATCACTGTCAATCCAAGCAATCATCTATGCCAATGAAAAATCATGACCAAGGAACCACATGCATATGCCATGCATGCCGAAACTAGTGATGAAAACATACATGCAACTCGGTACCAGCAAACAGAATTCGCTGTAGCTACTGGTACCAATATCTGCTTGCACTTTCCTACTCTTCATTTTCCTTCTTGCTCCAAAACTCCAAGTATGCCACAATCTCCAAGAGTGCTCCAAGAAACTCGAATTGTCCAAGGGTATGAGAGAGAGAAAATAGAATGAGAGCTCCAAAACTGCACTGAACAAAAGTCATGAATTGATCCTCAAAGGCCTTTTTATTAGTGAGGCCTCTGATTTGTTCAATTTCCATTATTTTCCTTCATTTTACTCCTCACATGCAACCTGTGACTTTTCACCTCCCTTTTCTCCTATTTTCCATTATTTTCATAAATAAATGCAAATTAATGCCACTTTTCCATCCAAAGCCTTAGCCATTTCCTTTGCCAATTTTCATAGCCATAATAAACCATATGAACACCCGCACTATGATGTTTTTGCCCAATATTCAACTTGGAATACATGTCCCATGACCTTGGTTGTTATTTTTCATTTATTAACTTTTATTACATGGAATTTTCACCAAGGTTGTTACATTGAATACATAAATTTAACACAAGGATCCAATAGGATGATCTAATTCAAACTTAGATAAATGATGCATCGATAAACTGAAATATGGCAGAGTAAATGAATTATTTTGTTTGTATTTTTTTATTTGTCTTATGTGTTCACTAACATGAAATACTTATTAATACTTAATAGGTGTGGAATAAATGAATGCATAATAAAAACAAGAAATTAATCGTGTCTAAACTTAAAATATGTTTCTTTTTTGGATTTTTTTTGGTTAAACGTGAGTGAATTAAATTAAATGAGCGCATTAACTAGTAAAAAAAAAAAACTTTTATTTTGGGTATTTTGGGTTGTAGGGTGGAGCACATTTAAGAGGGTTTTGATGTTACCTTCAGGACTCATGATGGAATGGTGTCACAAGTACCGTGAGAATTACTTGTCAAGCATCACTCAAGGAGAAGAGAAGGGATCTTGATATCATGTCAAGTGATGGTCTTATTTAAGATCACACCAAGTGTAGAGGGGTGAACTTAAAGAAATCAAGATGCAACAGAGCTAGGCTAGAGATGTTAGACCTCAATCTAAAACCTAATAACCTTTCATGATCAAGGAAGAGTTGGGTGAAGAGCATGATATGGACTATCCCACTCGTGGAGCAAGATGCCCTTCTTGGACCACAACTACAACATTGTCCTCAATAAAACCACAAAAAAACTTCCTTTCAAGCCTTTTCTAGAATGTTAATAACCATCAAAACTCTAATAATGCATTCAATATGCATCAAATAAGTGTTTCATTACGCCCCCTCTTTCTGTGCAAATGAGAAGAACCTTCATTTGACAAAGAAAAATTCTCATTGCAACTATTTTTTTTTTGGTGAGGTAATTTTATATTTCCTTAAGATGTCAAAATCTCATAAAACTACAATATTTTCATGGTTTAACTAAGATGTTTGTAAGTGGTCTCAAACTGCCACAAGGTAAATTAGATTTTTTGACCACCTACAAGCAATGAAGTCTTAGCAAAATAAATCAACCGCTGGAAATAAGCAGGCCTATATACTACAGATCTACATATATAATGACCACATGAATACATCATAAAAATCATGAATTTGAAGATGTGACAAGGGCGGGATATTTGGCACTAGAACTTGGAGGAGCTAGAGGTTTTTCATCACATTGTAGGTGGCTCTCCAAGTGAGAAATTTCGGCATCCAGGGTCTCCAAGAATGAATGTTGATACCTCTGAGCATGTTTGATGTCATTCATAGTAGCAAAGATGTTGTATTGCACCTCTTGCTTCTCTTTTAGTACTTTTCCCAATATATTTCTGAGTTGTACGTGTGGGATGATAAAATTGAGGTATTGTTTTCGTCTTCCATTAGAGTGCAGGGTTAGTAACTCATTGGGCCACCTCACCAAGGATATAAGAATTAGAAAATTCTTGACATTCTATAATAGATAAGGACTCGAGGTGGAATAATTTAATATAGATTTTAGAAGGGGTAGCCAAATTGTATATAGATGCAGCTTCCTCAACCTCAACTCGGGCATGAGTTCTTCCTTGAGGTTCGCGACCTCCCCTACCTTAGTAGCGGTGCATGCGCTATCGAGGCACGTTGGGCCAGAGAAAGCTGAGGCTAGTACAGGAGATAAAGAACCGAAGGTCAAAGAGGAAGGACCCGAGGTAAGGGAGACTCAACAACATATTAGCTTAGGGAATGGAGGGAAGCCCAAGGAGAGAAGGTCAGAATAAGGAAAAAATAAGCGATATGTGGCCTTTGAGCCCAATGGAATTTCAGATGTTAGCTTTGGTTCCACAAGACCTATATGTAGGCCCCATAGAGAGCTACCAATTGATTGACAATGATATCCATGAAAATGCCATAAGCATGAAAACTGTTCAAACTAGAAGGCTTAGACTTTACCCCAAGATTCACATCCCAGGGTGTCAAGTATTGAGAGATTTGTCGATGTAAAGGTGAAGGGGAGATTGTTGATATTTTTTAGTACAAGTTCAGAGGGCGATGTAATAGCCAACATGCTACACCATTCGCATGCACACCTAGTTCTGTTAGGAAGCTATCCTACTTGGGCCGTAATACCCCTACCAACTAGGTGCCCATAAACCATCATAGTCCAACCATGGAATTAGACTACCACACATATGAGGTTAGGGATAAACATGCACCATGCCAAATCTCTTAGAAATAATGATCTAGATTTATGCAGGAATGTAATAATATACAGAAATAAACAAAAACACAGAGATGCAGTGGAAATAAACATCCATTTCATTAAAATCAAATGACTGAAATATGTTTACAGGAAAAATGGAAATAAAATAGCTGGGGAGATGGTAGCTTGTTTCAAAGAAGATATGTGGCAGCTACATGCCTCTAAACTATATTACAGTGAGGTTCAAAGGCCTATTTATTGTTGAGAAACCCTAAACATCCAAAAGCCTAACCCTAGGAGATGGAGTGCCAAAACTATGGGCCCTGTTTGGGTAGATTGGTACATCAACTTCTCGGGGACATAAATTTGGCATATGATCTCAATTTGACACGCTCAATACCTCATTACAAATATCTATCCCATTTTTCCCAAAAAACGTCGTTTAGGGCCTCAAAACAACTCTAGAAGTTGAGGACCTGGAAAACTACTAAAAATAGTAAGTTGTGCGGAAACTAAAAAACTGAAAGAATCGATGGTGGGGGTCAAAAATGGAATAGGTGGGTGGCCACCAATATCCACTTGGATCATTCCTCCCCCCTTAGGAAGCAATGGTCCCCATTTCATTGAGTTCCTCCATGGGATGAGGCAAATTCTGCTAAACTTGGTATTGGATTTGTTGAAGACGTCATGGACCCACAGGCGAACGTGCTTGATGCGTTCAGTAAATTTGGTTTCTTTATAAACCTCAGAGAGTACATGTGTGGAGTCCATCTCTGTGGTCGCATGAGGTATGGAAATATCAGGCAGCGGTGCGCCTGGGGTAAGATCAATGGAGTGCTTGACTTGACAATGTAGAGGAACCGCTGTGGGTGAGGAGAAAATGTCTTTGTATTCCCCCATGACTTTTTCCATTTGTTTTTGTTGTGCAGGGGAGCCCTGTTTCGAGGCTATGGCCACAATATTATTATTTCCTTGTGGGTGAATGGTAATGAAAATAAATTTCCTAGTTTGGAAAACAAGCTTACTGTGTTGTTTTGTAGTAGTCAAAGAGATGGCAGGGGGCGGTACTACCTCCGGTATACTATACTATTTATTTCCCAAAGTAATAACAACAACACGAGGCCTAGACTCATGCACAGCATGTCGCTTCCAAAATTATGGTTGGCCCAATAATACATCAGACACATTAAGATGAGCAACATCACACAGTACCTCATCCGTGAATGGCTTGATGATGTACATAAGGTGACACTGCTGGCGGACGCAGAGATCTCTTCCTTCGTGAAGCCACCCAATGGTATATTTCTACCGGTTTTTTATGGCCAGCAGGCTAAGCCTCTTCACGGCCTATGCTGAAATGAGGTTCTTTTGGCTTCCCCTATCGACAAGGAATTGCAGTGGAGAACCCTTCACCCACATCTGTGAATGGAAGAGGCACTCCCCCTCCTTTGGATCCTAGGGATCCTCCCCCTGGAGCTTGGTGGTGGAAACAATGGCACTGGGATCCGCATCAATGATATTCTTCCCTTTTTCATTTCCCTTATCTAGTTCTGAATTAGGGTCATAACATGCATCTGAATTAGGTGCCTTTAGTTCGGCCACCAGCAACTGTTTGGCCTGACACTCATTTGTGCTGTGAGTGGGGATGTTATGAAATTCACACCACTTCCCTGTGTCCTTATTTGGATTTTTGGTGTTGTTCTGAGTTGCCCTGCTTTGGATTTTCCCCTTGTTCTTTGGCTCAGGGATGCCTTTCCCTAGCTTCAGATTCACAGATCCAAAGTCTCGCTTCTTCTTCTTAAATTTCTGCATGATCTTGGCAACATAGAGATATGTCGTGCAAAGTGAGGTAATGTCGAGGAACTCCATTTCCCCCTGAATGTATCGGTGTAAAAAAATGCGGTACTTGAGCACCAAATGTCTCTCTGAATATTTAATACCCACTTTTGTGGGCAAGGTATGGAACAAATTCGTCAGTTCGTGCACATCTTGATCCCTTTGTTGCTGCAACGTGGTCCATTGGATGTACTTGCCCTCATAGCTCCCCACAGGGTAATATTGTTCCTTGATGCCATCTCCGAATGAATTCCAAGTGGGTGCAACCAAGAACCGAGAGGGTTCCCTCTATTCCTTTTTCTCGCAGTAGGTTTCCCACCAGTCCTTTACATGGGGGGCAGCTTTGAGGAGTGCAAAAATAACATTTTCTCGGTCGGAGAAATCATGGACCGAGAAATACCCTTCCATCAAATTCAATCATCTATCTACAACGTCTGCATCTATCTGACCTTCAAATACAAGAATGTCAAAGTTGACTTGTACCTTGAAAGGAGAGGTGCCTCCAGAGTGGTTGCTCGATGTAGATGCGTTGTCGGTGGGCAGCCATTGAAGGATCTAGGCAAAGTTATCCATCATCACGTTCCTTTGTTTCTCGAGGGCCTCCTCGAGCAATATTTTTATAGGATCTCCTGCTCCCTCATCTTTATTTTATTACACCATGGGAGGTCGTCGAGTTTTGTGAGGTTGATCTTGCAAGGGTTCAACCAAATCGAGCCCTAACTCCTTATACCTCGACCTCGTTGGGGACATGCAAAGAAAAACAGAGAAAGAGAAGACTGCTCTGATACCACTGATCTAGATTTATGCAAGAATGCAATATTATACAAAAATAAACATAAACACATATATGAAACGAAAATAAAACTCCATTTCATTAAAATCAAATGAATGAAATATGTTTACAGACATAATGGAAATAAACTAGCTAGGGCAATGGTAGCTTATCTCTAAGAAGAGATGTGGCGGCTACATGCCTCTGAATTGTGTTACATTGAAGCTCAAAGGCCTATTTATTGTTGAGAAACAATGGAAAACCCTAAACGTTCAAAAGCCTAACCCCAGGAGATGAAGCACCAAAACTATGGGCCCCGTTTGGGTAAATTGGTACATCAACTTCTTGAGGACGTAACTTTGGTATATGATCTCCATTTGACGCGCTTAATACCTCGTTAGAAATAGATATCCGAGGACTATCACTTTGGAGTGAGAAACATTGGTGTATGACCAATTTTGCTCCCAATTTTCCCAAAAAACATTGTTTAGGGCCTCGAAACAGCTCTGAAAGTTCAAGATCCGAAAAACTGCTAAAAATAGTAAACTGTGTTGAAACTGAAAAACTGAAAGAACCGATGGTGGGGGTCCAAATGTAATAGGTGGGTGGCCACCAATATCCACCTAGATCAAAGAAAGTGTCTAGAAAACCAGTAACGACTTCATGCTTAGGCTCCTCTATGCAATAATGCCTAAGATAACCCACCTATAGTGGGGGAGGGGCAGAATACCACCAAGAAAATCTTAGTGGAGAGACTTTAAACATAAAGAAGAATCTAGAGAGGGGACTTTCCATATTCATAACTCTATGAATGAAGGTTCGTGTGCTTATGCATGTGGTGTGGTGGCCAAGACACCCCTCTCTTAAATTATCTGTGAGCTAGTGGGGTCGCCCCCAAGCACCTGATTGCCTTTATTTCCCACCCCCATAAGGGAATCACTGCAACTACTATTGATTACAACATGCAACTCAAATAAAAAGCGATCAAACCACAAGCTTAAAACCACGATTCAAATAAAACTTCAAATTATCACCCTCGACATGATCATCAAGACGGTTTTACAATTTTAAATGATAAATTCCCTTTGTATAAAGATTGAATTATAAAACATCAACACATACAAAGTATTCCTCCTCAAATTAAGGCTTTAGATGAGCCAAGTGTGTACATTAATTACTAGAGTTATTTTTGTCTTCTTCAAATATTTTTTAATACTATAACTTATTAGAATTGAAATGTACAAAAAAAACTTGTTGATGTCCTTGTTATCACTAAATAATTTATAAGATTGGCAAGACTAAATTATAAAAAACATCAAAACCACTTGAAGCCCAGGATCTAGCCCTCCTATACTCAAAGATGGATCTCTCTATGGGATTTAGATTTGTTTGATTTTATTGATATTAGGCTAGCTAAATTGAGTGTGGGAATTGTTTTTGTTTGATGGTTCGTGGTTGGATTTAAGGGGGTTCCTCTAAACAGTTTCCACTGGGCTATGGAATCAAAATAGGCTGGGTGTACACATCAAATTCTAGAGAAAATGCAAGGCAAGCTAGTTGCAAATACTGGTGTTTATAGCTGAGTGGAATTATGGGCTGGAGAAAAGTTCTTTTAGTAATGAATTAAGAGCAACTAAGAATTCTTAAACCATACATCAGAAGAAAAAATTGAAATTGTAAAGGCAGTCAGAATTAAGGTACTCTGAAACAACAAATTTTAATCTAACCTTCTTGGTTTACAAATAGAATTATAAATGAAACACATGAAAATATTACAGTGGGAAAACATTAAACATGAATAAGGAAAAACAACACCAGGACAACACAACACATGAATCTTGCAGAATAATCTCTTTATTGATGCTCCAGCTTGAAAAGTACGAATACTTGCAATGAAAAGTGCTTACAAAACCAAGGTCCAACCCTTGTTACAGAATGAAAACTTGTATTTAAACTATTTGCACCAGATTGTCCTTACAGAAAGGGCAATCGGTTCGTTTATCACAAGAGTAACTGAAAATGGATCTGTGTGCCTTATGCATGAATGCTTTGTGATTGTTTTTAGACAGATTTTTGAAGTTAAGTTGGAAGTGTCCCTTAATTTTAATGGCCCTCTTGGCAGGTTCCCGACGTCCTTTTGGAGCCGTTATCTAATGTTGTGGCGAACTGTTGTGCTAGCGAATTCGATACACTAGATGTGTTGACACTAAAAATTCACTAGGCTGCCAACTTCGTCACTAAACTGAGTTTTCATCCTTCTGTGAGCCTGCATAAATTTTCCCAACTCTTTGGAGTTAGGATCTTGGTCTTGTTCAACTTCCTGTAGACTTCATCAGTCTCCGTGTACTTCAGGAATGTTGGTTTCAGCTGAAAATGTGCTTCACCTCATGGTGTATGAAGACAACGTTGTTGATGACTTCATAGAATGCTTTCCCAGTCATGGTGTTCTTCAGATTTGTGAGCTTGGATGTGTCCTCGAAGATCTTTGTGAGCCTATTTACATAGTCATTTATAAGCATCGGTTTATCATTGATGACAAACAAAGAAATAAAAACCACTTTTTTTCAGTGGCTCAATCCTATAGAAAAACCTACTCACCCCAATCTCCAGCTGACGACATCTTTCTTCTAGTTGTGTGACCAGAATCTTCTTATTCAACACCCTATTAACTTCAAGAATAGAGGTTTTTCTTTCATCTAGATCCATTTGCTCCAATACGTGGCTGCTCTTGGAATTCAAGAATCTGATGATGTTGTGGGAAGCTTGGGGCTTATTTCCAATTCCTCATTAGTTTTCTTAATGGAGGCTTTCACCACATCAATTAGGTCCCTCTGTTAAAAAATTATCTGGACAGAGGGCCATATATCATTCACAGGTTCAATTATATCCAACCATATAATTTGTTTCAAACTTCCCATCATGCAGCCAATTAAGGACTCCTTAAGAGACTTTTGCAAGCTCTCATTTAGGTTTTTTCTATTCTGCGACTCCGTGGCATGGGCAGAGTCTTTCCCTTTCAGTTTCTCTAGTAGGTCATTGAGTTGATTCCGCAGCTTTTTAATCTCTGTTGACTGTAAAGACATTTTATCCATTGCCTTGGCTAGCTTCTCAGTGCTTTCTACTAAGGCACTCGTAGACGTTGTGGATGTTGGAATCACTGTGAGAGGAACTAATTGTAGGGGGGTCATGGCTTTAGCTGCTTCCTTTGTTGCTCCCTTCACTGCATCCCTTATTGCCTTCTGTCTTTCTTTGATCATTTTATCCATCTCATTCTCCATTGTCTTGATCTACTCTGTTTGTTCAACAATCAATTTCGGCATTTCTGCTTTCTGTGTTTCAATGGCTTCTATATCCTTGGCCATAGGGTCTTATGTCGCTGACATCATAAGCTACCTCCTCAAAGCAGCTATGTATGCATTCTTCTTCCTCACAAGGGTTTCTTCGACTGCTATGTTTGATGGATTGTACCCAAGTTATATCACTAAATCCTCCAGATATTTTATCCTCGAATCTTTGGCTATGGCAGAGATATTTTCCATATTTAATTATGATTGTGTGTCAGAAAAATTCACCTGCAGGTTTCAGAGGCTCATGGTTGTGCTATTTAGGGTGGAGGAGATCATTTCCACAGTCTGCTTGTGCATCTCCATCTGGTCTATTGGGTGGATATTCTTTACATCAAACTTAAAAGATGTCTTCGTGTAGTTTGTTGCACCTTTGGGCTGAGGAATTTGTGCCTCCAAGAATGCCATCCTCGTTCTTCCCTTCTCATGGTCAAAGTCTTATAGGAGTCTACTCTGGGAGCTTCCTGTTTGCTTCCAAAAAAATTGTAGGTGTTGGTCTTGAGAACCTCATTCCTTCTTTTGATCTCCTTGAATGCATCATAGATGCCTTCCTCCTTTTGTTTTGCAGTGGAAGTAGATGTAGGAGTCTGCACATTCTGGTGTTCGAATGGCATGGTGGCAGAGGATGTGGAGAAGATCATGTAGCCACCTACTGGAAATGAACTTAGTAAATCCCCAATTTTGATGACAGTTTGCTGATTTTTCTCACTGCCTTGGTCAAGGCTCATGCTGATCCTAGCTCTCTTCCTATACTTCATTTTGAACTCCTTAGTGGAGGAATCGATATCCATGTCTATTTGATCCTCCCTGGTCCTCTTACTTCCTATTTCTTTTTCAGGCTCCTTCCCTTTGTCATCTTGAACTTCTACAGCTTTCCTCTCTTTTGGAGTTAGTGTTTGGATTTCTGAAGTAGAGACTACCCACTCTTCAGCCTCCCAGAGTGTGTTTGCCACCCACTCTTCTTAGTTAATGTACTTCTCTATCTCCAATCTGTGGGTATGGATGTAGGGTGCGGACTTGTTTTCCACCCTCTTCTTAGTGATGATCCCCATTGGATCATAGGACTAGGAGAAACAGTGTGTGAATTTCATCTCTTTTAGTATTTTATCTGCCTCTCCCCCTGTTTCCCTGCTATTGCGGATGAATGGACCGGTTTGGGATTTGATCCTCAATTGTGACTTCTCCTTGGCCGAAACAAAATGCACCTTATCAGCATGTATCATTTTTCTGATGTACTCAAGGGCAAATATCCTCATGGAGATTTATTTGGGTAGTTTATAGGGGGGAAATTCGCTACCATAAACCCTGATCTCCGTGTAGTTTTGGTAGAGATACCATTCTAGTGTCATGATCTGCTCTGTCAACTGCATCACTTTCTTGATTTCCTCACTAACCGTGGACTCTGTGGTGCTGCTGAGTGCAGTTATTACTAGATGAACAAATAGATCTACAAAGCTCTTGTATGAATAGTCTTCCTTCTCCTTCATCAACAAAGTAGTCCAGAATATGACTGATTGGGGTTGAGAATCACCATTATGCTTCATCATATCAAACTAAAACCTGTTGGATTGGAAATGAACAAACATGTACACCAACACAAAGGTGTATTTGAAGACCCCTTATGTCTGAAACTTCAAGAAATAATCATGGATTTCGTCAGCAAGGAACTGAGCATAGTTGAACATATCACATTTGTAGAGAGGATAGACAAGAAACCAATTATGGCTTCATCTATCCACTGATCATTGTGATATCCTAACAAGTAAGAAAAAATAGATATGATGTGTTGGGTTCTATCAGGGAAGATGGATGATGGATAAAGAGGATTTTTGGTAGGCATGGATGCATTGGAGGGCATGAAAAGCTCTAAGGTTTTGGCCCTGCTGGTGAAATCTAGCTTTTGGTATAAAGTTATAAGGGCCTCATATGAAAAAGGGATAGTGTTATCAACAATTGGGGCTTGCATCATCTCTTGAATGGATGGGGCCCTAATGTCAAATAAAATTTCTCCGGAGGGGTTCATAATGGCTCTCTGGTTGATGTCATAGCAGGATTGACATTTTCTAACTAACTCGGGGTAGCTGTGGGTTCTAGGAAAAATGTAAAAAGGAAATTTGGTCTCCCAAAGGCCTATATCATCTATTTCTTCAAGGAATTTATCCTCAAGCCAGCAATATACATCGAACAAGTCGATGTCATACTCTATCTTGGGGATCTTGTAATCTTTGTCATCCAGGGGAATATGGTCTAAGTCTACCTCAGGGTAGACCATGAGATTGAATGTTAGGTCCCTATATTACTAGTATAGTCCCTTATTGTTATTAGTGTAACCCCCTTATTGTTATTATTGTACCCTTGTAACCCCCATTTTGTTATTATTGTGCCCTTAAATTATTATTGTTAGGTCGGCTAGGATTACATTGTGGCCCACTAGGATTACATTATGGCCCCATGGACTCCTATATATAGAAGGGAGGTTTTGTAAATTGTATCATCCAAGAATTGTTCATTTATGTAATGTATTGGAGGTTGCCCCCTCGAAGTGGCTTATTTCTAAGGCGTTGATATCTCTTTTCTTCTATTTTTGGAGCTGGTTACACAACATTGAAAGGTTGTTGATCTACCTTGGGAGGGATGGTTTGATTTTTCACTCTCTATTTCACCTGCAATGGAGAATGGGTTGCAATAGAAATGGAATAGAGAAGGGGGGAAACAATATGAATTGATACTAAGGAAGGGGTAAGACCGAATGGGATCAGGATCGGAAATGAATTAGTTGAAACGAGAACTATAACCAGGCTCACAGAGCGCTGATTGTTCCTTCTTTGATGTGTAATTTACCCTTCGGCCAATGTGGTTGTTCGTGATCTCCTCTACAATTGTCTGTAAATATCACAACCTGTAGCAATTCAATAGTAACAACAATGCAAACTTTGGCGTCGTGGTGAATTCGGGTTTTAACATGTGGCTGGAGGGTAATCATTGAGTTGGTGCGGGTTTGTTAGATAATGGCCTGACCAATCATGTCGCAACGATGCTATTGGTTGGGGGGGGGGGGGAATGTGACAAGGCGAAGTGGACCGGTGATGGATGATGTGGTGAGGCGGCAACGATCATAGGGCAGGAACAGTTGGGAGGACAGGGAAAACATCTTTTCAGAGGGGGGCTCAGGTGGTAAGCAGTAATAGAGAGGGGGAGTGTGAAACTGTGGGAGCCCGACATGTGGAGGAGTAGGCGGTAATGGATACCGCCCATTCCAGACCCCCCCCCCCCCCTTTGTTAACATCCAGCGGTTGAGGGGGGGCCAAAATGGATTTAGGGCAATTGATGGCGAGGTGAGGGGCGGAGATGGAGGGTAAGGTGGGAGGTGTTTACACTGATGCAATGGGGTGATGGAACTATGGGCTCGGGTACAGGGATGAGCACCAGGGAATGTCTGACGTGGAAAGGAGGTGGGACCCAACAACTATCGCAAATCGCACATCGGTATATTTAGTTATGAGTTGTTGAGGTAAACCTTAAAACTTGTGATGTGTGACATGTGGGGAGAGGGGGGTGATGTGGTAGGATGTGTCCCACGACTATCGCAAATCGCAAATCAGCGGGTTTAGTTATAAGCAGTGGAAGTAAGTGCTAATATTTGCAAAGTGCGAAGTGTGGGGAGAGGGAGGTGTCGTGGCAAGGAGGGGTCCACGAATATCGCAAATCGTACATCGACGGATTTAGTTATGAGCAGTCGAGGTATATGTTTAAACTTGCGATGTGCGAAGTGTGGGGAGAGGGAAGTGACATGGCAGGTAGGGGCCCACGGATATCGCAAATCGGCGGATTTAGTTATGAGCGGTGGAGGTAAACGTTTAAACTTGCGATGTGAGAGGTGCGGGGAGAGGGGGTGACGTGGTAAGGAGGTGGGACCCGCTGACATCGCAAATCACAAATCAGGCAATTTAGTGGTTATCGAAGGATTTTGTGAAATGAATGAATGGCAAGGAATTTTTGCAATTTGGTCGATGAAAATTGCGATTTGGTGCTTGGCACGACATGCACAGGGCTTAGGATAAAATAGATTTCACCTCAAAGGATTTTGAAGTCCCCATTTCACCTTTTCGTTTCATTTCTTCCTCCTTTGCATATCTTCCTACCCGAGCTACTCATCTAACATTTTATATTCCTTTTTAGGTGGGTTTATACTTGCAAACCCTGAATATTTTCTTTTAAAATTCTAACCTAACCCCTATCCCTTATTTCTCATATTGGTTCAAATTAAGCTCTTGAACTAATCTAAGTTTTCTACCTATCTACTGATAAGCCAAGATTAAACAATTTGGCAAATATTTATTTTTTAACCTATCAACAGAAATTGAAAATTGTCCAATCATGATTAAATTGTATGGTTGGACAGGCCTATCTAAAGAGTAGTGGCATTTGAACTTGCAACACTTTCGGTTTTATTTCTTTTATGGGGTTCTTGTTTCTTTTTTCCTTTTTTTTCTTTCTCTTCATTCTTTTCTCTTTTCTTTTTCTCTATTTTTTATACTCTCTTTTCTTTCTTTTTTTCATTTTTCCTTTTTAATTGAAATCATTTGAATTTTGAAAAGTCTTTTCAATAATGAAAACCTTGCATGAAATATGAAGTTTCCAGTCACCTTGAGATCCTATAATTTATAGGGTACTAACAGTGGCTCCAACTGGGGATGGCACTTCTTGAAAAGAAATGTCAAGAACTTGAAACCAATAGCCTTGGATGCTCCTTTTTCTGCAACATTTTTAACTGTTTTCCTTTCTTTTTCAACTGATTTCCTTTCTATTTTTATATCTTCTCATAGAACTAGGCTTAGGGCCTTCACTTCAGGCTTCAACCTCGTCTAATGAATTATTTAAAACTGTGAGGCAGTGGTATTTACAATGATGAAAATTTAACCTGAGTTTTAGAAGAAATAATGTTTTAGCATCCTGCCATTGATATGACCTCTAGATACTTCTGTACCATCCTACTCTTTGAGAAAATAAGCATTATTTCCCCTGAAAGCATGAATGATGTATGGTCCTTACCATAGATTATCAAACTTTCTATGCTTGCCATTATCCTCTCTTTTGGAATCCCATTTCATAACCTTGTCACCTAGAATAAAATCATTGGCCTTAGTTCTCTTGTCAAAGATATTTTTGATATTCTCTTGCATAACTTGGGTTCTATTGTAAACCTCTTCTTTGGACTGCTGCAGCTGAATGGTGTCATTAATCTTCCTTTGAATGTCATTTGGTTCAACTTGGACCTCATGGATTATCTCCATTACTGGAACTCCCAAGGAAGAAGGAAACATTGCATCCATTCCATAAACCAATTGGTATGGAGACATGAAAATTGATTTCTTTGTGATGAGCCTATCAGCCCACAGAGCATTGATCAACTTATTGTGCCATGATTTCTTATTCTCCTCCAGAAGTTTTTTAACGATGTTCACTAGACTTTTATTTGAAGATTCAACCAGTCCATTACCATAAGGGTAGTAGGTTGTTGAATGCCCCAATTTTATGTGATATCTATGATATAAATCAACCATATTTTTGGATTTGAAGGCCACAACATTGTCTGTAATGATTTTCCTAGGACAACCAAATCTAGAAAGGATGTTGATTTCTAGGAATTTTATGATGACAGAGTTAGTGGAATTTCTAGAAGGGGTGGCCTCAATCCATTTGGTGAAATAATATGCAGCAGTAAGGATCCATTTATGTTGAGCAGAGGATGGAGGGTGAATTTCTCCTATGAAGTCTAATCCCAATTGTTGGAAAGGGCTTTCTACAGAAATAGGTTTTAGGGGTAAGGGCAGTAGATTTCTCTTTCCTTCAAAGATTTGACATTTATGACAAGAAGTAACCATCTTATGGACATCAGGAAAAATGGTGGGCCAATAAAAACTAGCACTCATGATTTTGTTAGTAGTGGTTTTCCAGTAGAGATGGCCATCACAGTCACCTCCGTGGAACTCTTGCTTTACTCTATCTGCATCATCCTTTAATAAACATTTAAGAAAAATGCCTCCAATATCTCTCCAAAACAAAACATTTTCCAAAATGCAAAATTTAACAGCTTTGAGTTTTAAAAATCTAGCCTTTGTTTTAGATAAACTAGGAGGAGCATTCAGATTAGGCAGTACATACAAAATATGAGCATACCATGGAGAATTCATGAATGCTTCATCAATCGGTGGAGTCACCAGTTCCTCTTTATCATCTAATGTGTGTACCATGTTGATGTCTAGTGAATGTAAATTAGATACTGCCATCAATTCAGCTAGTTCTTGGCCTTTGATCAACTTGGTAAACTTGATTTCCAAATCGTACTCTAGGATCACTGCAATCCATTTTCCTCTTTTGCCATCAGGACCGTTTTGTGTTAGGATGTCTTTGACAACTGCATTGGGAACGTAAGCAATGATATGTGAATGTAAAATATAGACTCTAAAATATTTCATTTCTTTAACCAATGCAAAAGCCTCTTTTTCCATGATATTATATTTCAGAGATGCCTATCTTAATGCCTTGCTGAAAAAGGCTATTGGTTGTTCTTGTCCTTCACTGTTTTTCTATAACAAAACAACAGCAATAGTATGTTTAGAGGCAAAATAAAAAATCATGAAATCTTTAGTTAAATCTGGACTAATTATTACTAGGGCTTTTGTCAATGCTAGCTTGACCAATTGAAAAGATTGTTTTCCTTCTGTGGTCCACTTTATTTCTGATCCCTTCTTTAGCATGTTAGTGATGTTCCTCAAAATTTATACCAAGTTTGGTATAAATCTCCGTAGCAAGTTGATTTTACCGATGAAGGATTGGAGTTCCTTCAAATTTCTGGGAGGGTTGATTTTCAATATTCCTTCACTTTTGCTAGGGTCAATTTTGATTCCATCCTTAGAGATAATGTGGCCTAACATTTTTCCTTCTTCTAATCCAAACAATCTCTTCTTAGGATTTAGGGAGAGTCCAAATTTTCTGCATTTTTCAAAAACTCTTCTCAAGTGTGTCGGATGTTCTTCATCAGTTTTAGAATACACGCTGATGTCATCCAAATAAATCACAATAAAGTGACCAATGTCATCAGCAAATGCAATTTCCATGGCCCTTTGAAAGGTAGCTCCAACATCATTAGTCCAAAGGGAATTTTCACATACATGAAAGTCCCCCAAGGAGTTGTAAAAGTTGTCTTATCGTGGTCATCAGGGTGCACTAACACTTGATTGTAACCAGAGAAACCATCTAACAAAGATATCCTACTGGAACCCACTACCCTTTGTAATATGTGATCCATCTTAGGTAAGGGGTATATATCCTTAAGAGATACCTTATTGAGGTTTCTGAAGTCAATGCAGAGTCTAATTTCATCTATTTTATTCCTAGTTGGGACAATATTGGAAACCCATTGGGAGTACCTGAGTGGAGCTATGCTTTTTGCTTCATACATCTTCTTGATCTCTTTCTCAACTAAAGGCATTAAAACATGATTTATTCTTCGCAATTTCTGTCTGAATGGATTTTGATTTTCTTTAATTGGAATCTTGTGTTGAATGATGCTGGTATCATAGGATTTCAAATCATCATAACTCCATGCAAAGACATCAATAAATTCTTTGAATAAGGCTATATATTTCTTCTTTGTAATAGTAGGCAGAGATTTAGATAGTTTGATGATTTTTGGGTTATGTTCTGTGCCTATATTACATTCCTCAATGTTCGTTCCAGTTGATTCCATTTTGGGTTTCTTGGCCACATCATTAAAGTAAAATAACTCCCCTCAAGGACAAGCCCTCTAGGCAAATTATTGTCTTTGAGTTGGAGTATTTAAAATTCTTTTTTTTCAAGATCTTTTTAGTTTTTTGTATTATGTACAATTTTGTTAGCTGGGATATTTACATTGGTATTTACATCTAAAACAATAGTTTCCAAAACAGAAGTTTGTTTTCCTTCAGTGCCTTGTTCATTAGTAAGGTTGTCTTCCTCACAATCCATGTCTACATTATTGGTTTCAAATTCATCTTTAGATTGTGGGAAGATTTCAATTTGTTTATCATTGCCAAAACTGCCAGTATCTCATGTTATCTGGCACAGAAGGACAATGTTTGACCTCAATCGTGTGTTGTTTGTTTGGATGAGATAGTTTACAAGTAATTTCTTAAAAATCAAGGCCATTGGCTAGGACATTCTGGTTTCTGGGGATTACTGCTAGATCATATTTCTCAAAATTTCTCAAGAAATCAAGGACAACATTTATATAATCTCTTAATCTAGGATGTTTTGCTGCATACAGTCCTTTAACTTGTTTTATGACCAACTCAGAGTCACCATGTACAAAGATCCTTTTTACCCCTAGTTTTTTCAACATTTGTAATCCCAAAAGCAAAGCTTCATATTCAACAATGTTGTTTGTGCATTGAAAATTTAATTTGTATGAACAACCGTGTGCACTATTGTCTCCTATGTTATACACCCAAATGCCCGCCCCTAAGCCAACTTTGCCACATGAGCCATCAAAACTCATGTTCCAAAGAGGTTCATTTGCTGGATCTGGTTGCTCTGTTTGTATTTGACTGTCATTATTTTCCGTGGGATCATCTTCCATAAGGGAAACTTGTGAATCAATGATTCCATCATTATACAAAATGAAAGAATCAAGGTTAGTGTGAAAAAAGTACAAAGGGTGCTTGTGAGGTGTCTCTTGGCTACTTACCATGCACTTCATTAATGTTTCCCTATAAGGTATTCTTGATTGACCAAACACTGGGATGGTAGCATAATTCATGTCTAGTTGCAAAGTCCCTTGCAATTTCCCCCCCATGAGCGAGATAAAAGAATTCCATATTTTGGGGGAATGTGAGCTACAACGATGTCCATCACTAAGCTCTTTGCAGGTATTTGGGCGAGAGTGACACAAAGATCCTTAATCAGACCTAGGCACTTGAATTTTCTAGAATCAAAAGAGTATAAATCCCTGTAGGGTCTAGCGATTTTGAGGCCAAGTCTCTCCATGATAGCCTTTGGCGTAAGGTTGTGTGAGGCACCAGAATCCAACATGGAATTATGAAGTATCTTGTCATGAACATTTAAGCTGACATAAAAAGGAGGGGCCCCTCCTTCCTATGGTTTTCCCTCAACCTCTGGCCCAAACAAAAGTTGATGCTGGTCATCGCTTAAGTTGACAGTATCTGTAACCTCCCTGATATTTAACACTTTGATGACCTGAGATCTATAGGCATTTTTGTTGATCAATTTAGTGAGAGGGATAGAAATCTTCACTTTTGCAAGTTCACTCTTAATAATAAATTGTGTTTGAGTTTTTAGTGGGTTTGACAACTTCATTCTTTCAGCCTCTATTCTTTGAGCAACTCCAGTCTGTTTTCTTGTACTAGGGATGTCTGTCTGAGCATTTTTAGCAAGAATGTCTACTATTTTCTTGGTACTACTTTCTATGTTTTTATTTTGAGTTATTTGCATTTTTCTTTGTGTTTTCTGTTGTTTTCTTGACTTCAAGTTCAGATAATTTATTTGCAGCATTTTCCGAATCCTTCTTATTACAATTATCTAAACTTTTCTTGCTCCTTAATTTGTGTTGTATGTGGACCTCCATAATGGCATTCTCAAAACCCAGTTTGTAATCATCAAATTTTTCGAATTTGAGGTCTATTTGGGTTAGTGAAAACAAGTCTTGTTCTTCTTTAGTGAGAAAAATATTATCATCTTCATTAATCCCCATCAAATTAATATGATTTTTCTCCACTTCCTCCAATGTTCCTTCATAATCATCCACATAATTTTCTTGAAAAGGAGGTTTAATATGTTGATAAGGACCTCTTTGATCTCTCTGTCTAATTTGTGGAGGATTTATACTTGGGTTCTGATTTCTGTTTAGGGGCGCAGGTTGATTTTATCTGGGTATTGCTCTTTCATTCAAACTCATCCTTACTAAGTTATCAATCTTGGCATCGAATGTAGAAGCTATAGGCTCTTCTCTTATGGTGACTCTCCTCTCGGTCATCATCCTAGCCCTTTTAGCTAACAAGTTAGCCTTTACACTCGCAACATTCTTATGCATTTCCTCTAATGTTGATGAGTCTCTTTCGCTAAGTTGATAGGCCATGTCTGGGTCAAATCCATCTGGGAATTTAGGCAGCACTATCCCTTGGGGTGGTCTCATATTCGCAGGGAGTGTGTTATATAAGTTGTTAAATCTAGCACAGTAGTATTGCACACTCTCTTCGGGGGATATTTTGATAGTTTCATACTTTGATAGAATCTGCAGTGGGTTTTTCTTGACTTCCCACTTATTGATAAAATTTTCGTGAAAAACAGGGAGATCATGGATACTATTAGTAGTTAGATCCTTAAACCATTTCCTCACTTCACCTCCTAAAACTCTGGGCAATCATTCTCAACTTGACACCGTCATCATCAATTTCTTGCAAGTCGAAACGATCATTCATCTTATCAATGTGTTGTTGGGCTGTCATAGGACCAGTGTTGTTAAACTGGGGAATCTTGGACTAGTAGTCTTGGGGCATAAGGGGTATAGGGATTGGTAGCACCAATGGGGCATATCTTGCTGCCATGATTGGTGGAGGTGGTGGAGGAAGAAGAACGGTGGATGAAGTAGGATGGGTAGAGGTATGAAAAATGCATGGATAAAAAATTGTAAGGTCAGTCCAATTCTGAGATTTGGTTATGAATACACCTAATTCGAATCGAAAATCAAATTGAATGTCTTACAAAGTGAAAAAGCTATCAGGTAAGGATTTATATCTATGAAAAACCCTGCTACTGGTTGGACTTTCCATTCTGGGAAGTTTCCTCAATATTTTCTCAGGATTATCTACAATAGGAGGAGGATTTGGATCTGGATGGGATCTGGTGGATATTCTCTTGGGAGCCAGAACTTAGCTCAAAATCACAGACAAACTAATTATTGAATATTGAAAGAAACCAATCTTTAAAAGAAAGTTGTATCATTCAGTTCTTTTTAGCTGGGGTTTCTGAATTCGGATGAAAATTGAAAATTTCCAGCTATTGTTCCCAGTATGGTCACCAATATGTTATCGCTCTATAATTTATAAGATTGGCTAGAATAAATTATAAATAACAACATCAAAACCACTTGAAGACTAGGATCTAGCCCTCCTAGACTCAAAGAGGGATCTCTCTATGGGATTTAGATTTGTTTGAGTTTACTGATATAAGGTTGGCTAAATTGAGTGTGGGAATTGTTTTTGTTTGATGGTTTGTGGTTGGATTTAAGGAGGTTCCTATAAACAGTTTCCATTGGGCTATGGAGTCAAAATAGGCTGGGTGTACACATCAAATTCCAAAGCAAATGCAAGGCAAGCTAGCTACGAATACTGGTGTTTATAGCTGAGTGGAATTATGGGATGGAGAAAAGTGCTTTCAGTAATGACTTAAGAGCACTAAGAATTCTTAAACCATACATCAGAAGAAAACATTGAAATTGTAAAGGCAGTCAGAATTAAGGTACTTGGAAACATCAAATCTTAATCTAACCTTCTTGATTTACAAATAAAATTATAAATGAAACACATGAAAATATTACAGTGGGAAAACATTAAACATGAATAAGGAAAAACATCACCAAGGCAACACAACACATGAATCTTGCAGAATAATCTCTTTATTGATGCTCCAGCTTGAAAAGTACGAATACTTGCAACGAAAAGTGCTTACAAAACTAGGGTCGAACCCTTGTTACAGAGTGAAAACTTATATTTAAACTATTTGCACTAGATTGTGGTTACCAAAAGGGCAATCGATTCGTTTATCACAAGAGTAACTGAAAATCGGTTTGTGCGCCTTATGCATGGACGCGTTGTGATTGTTTTTAGACAGATGTCTGAAGTTACAGTGGGAGTGTCCCTTTATTGTAATGTCCCTCTTGGCAGGTGCCCGATGTCCTTGTGGAGCTGTTATCTAACGTTGTGGCAGACTTCTGTGCTGGAAGATCTGATACACTGGATGTGTTGACACTGACAATTCACTAGGCTGCCAGCTTCATCACTAAACTGAGTTGTCATCCTTCCTGGAGCCTGCATTTATTTTCCCAGCTCTCTAGAGTCGAGATCTTGGTCTTGTTCAGCTTCCTATAGACTTCATCAGTCTCGGTGTACATCACAAATGTTGGTTTCAACTAAAAAATGTGCTTCACCTCATGGTGTATGAAGCCATCGTTGCTGATGACTTCATAGAATGATTTCCTAGTCATGGTGTTGTTCAGATTTTATGAGCTTGTATGTGTCCTCTGAGATCTTTGTGAGCCTCTTTACATAGTCATTTATGGGCATCAGTTTATCATTGATGACAAACAAGGAAGGAAAACCTATTTTGTTCAGTGGCTCAATCCTGTTGAAAAACCTACTCACCCCATTCTCTAGCTGATGGCATCTTTCTTCTAGATGTGTGATAAGAATCTTCTTATTCAACACCCTTTTAACTTCAAGAACAGAGGCTATTCAGTCAGCCACTTCTAATTTCTCCAATTCGTGGCCGCCCTTGGAATTTAGGAATCTAATGATGTTGTGGGTAGTTTGGGGCTTATTTCCAAGTTCCTCATTGGTTTTCTCAATGGTATCTTTAACCACATCAATTAGGTCCCTCTGTTAAAAAATTATCTGGATTGAGGGCCATATATCATTCACAGATTCAATTATATCCAAACATATAATTTGTTTCACCCTTCTGATCATGCAGCCAATTGAAGACTCCTGAAGATACTTCTGCAAGCTCTCATTTAGCTTTTTGCTAATATCCAACTTCGTGGCATGGGCAGAGTATTTCCCTTTGATTTTCTCCAGCAGGTCACGAAGTTGATTCCATAGCATTTTAATCTCTGCTGACTGTAAAGACATGTTATCCATTACCTTGGCTAGCTGCTCAGTGCTTTCCCAGGCACTCGTAGATGTTGTGGATGTTGGAACCACTATGAAAGGAACTGCTTGTAGGGAGATCATGGCCTTAGTTTCTTCCTTTTTTGCTCCCTTCACTGCATCCCTTATTGCCTTCTGTCTTTCTTTGATCATTTTATCCATCTCATTCTCCATTGTCTTGATCTGCTATATTTGTTCAACAATCAATTTCAACATTTCTTCTTTCTGAGATTCAGTGGCTTCTATCTCCTTGGCCATAGGGTCTTATGTCACTGACATCTTAAGATGTCTCCTCAAAGCAGCTATGTCTGCATTCTTCTTCCTCACAAGGGTTTTTTTCCCTACTAGGTTTGATGGACTGTAACTGAGCTGTATCACTAAATCCTATAAAGATTTTATCCTCAAATATTTTGCTATGGCAGAGATCTATTCATCTTTAATTATGATTGTCTGTCGGACAAAGCCACCTGCAGTTTGAGAGGCTCATGGCTGTGCTAGTTAGGGTGGAGGAGATAATTTCCCCAGTCTGCTTTTGCATCTCCATCTGGTCTATTGGGTGGATTTTCTTTGCATCAAACTCAAAATATGTCTTCTTATAGTCTATTGCACCTTTGGGCTGAGGAATTTGTGCCTCTAAGAATGCCATCCTCATTCTTCCATTCTCAGAGTCAAAGGCTGATAGAAGTCTACTCTGGGAGCTGCCTCTTTGTTTCCAAAACTAATTGCAGGTGTTGGTCTTGAGAACCTCATTCCTTCTTTTGATCTCCCTGAATGCGTCATAGATGTCTTCCTTCTTTTGTTCGGCAATGGAATTAGATGTAGGAGTCTACACATTCTATTTTTGGAATGGAACGGTGGCAAAGGATGTGGAGAAGATCATGTGGCCACCTGCTGTAAATGAACTTGGTGAATCCCCAATTGTGATGACATTTTGCTGATTTTTCTCACTCCCTTGGTCAAGGCTCATGCTGATCCTGGCTCTCTTCTTATACTTCATTTTGAACTCCTTATTGGAGGAATCAACGTCCATGTTTGTTTGATCCTCCCTGGCCCTCTTACTCCCTATTTCCTTTTCAGGCTCCTTCCCTTTGTCATCCTAAACTCCTGTAACTTTTCTCTCTTATGGAGTTGGTGTTTGGATTCTTGAAGTAGAGACGACCCTCTCTTCAACCTCTCAGAGTGTGTCTGCCACCCACCCTTCTTGGTTCATGTACTTCTATATCTCCAGTCCGTGGGTATGGATGTAGGGTGTGGACTTGTTTTCCACCCTCTTCTTGATGATGATCCCCATTCGATCATAGGACCAGGTGAAACTGCGTGTGAATTTCATCTCTTTTAGTATTTTATTTGCCTCTCCCCCTGCTGCTCTGCAGTTGTAGATGAATGGGTCGGTTTGGGATTTGATCCTGAATTGTGACTTCTTTGCCGAAACAAAATGCACCTCATCAACATTTATCATTTTTTTTATATACTCAAGGGAAAAGATCCTCATGGAGAGGTATTTGGGTAGTTTATAGGGGGGCAATTCGCTACCATAAACCCTAATCTCCATGTAGTTTTGGTAGAGATACCAGTCTAATGTCCTGATCTGCTTTGTCAACTGCATCACTTTCTTTATTTCCTCACTGACCTGGGCTTTGTGTTGCTGTTGAGTGCACTGATTGCTAGATGAAAAAATAGCTCTACAAAGCTCTTGTATGAATATTCTTCCTGCTCCTTCATCAACAAAGTAGTCCAGAATATCATTGATTGGGGTTAAGAATCACCATTTTGCTTCATCGTATACTTAAACTTGCTGGATTGGAAATGAACAAACATGTACACCAACATAGAAGTGTATTTGAAGACCCCTTCTATCTGAAACTTCAAGAATTGATAGTGGATTGCATGAGCAAGGAACTCAACATAGTTGAACATAACAGTGGGCTTGGCATCTGCAGAGAGGATAAACAAGAAACCAATTATGGCTTCATCTATCCACTGATCATTTTGATATCCTAACAAGTAAGACAAAGCAGAGATGATGTGTTGGGTTCTATTAGGGAAGATGGATGATGGATAAGGAGGCTTTTAAGTAGGCATGGATGCATTGGAGGCCATGAAAAGCTCTAAGTTTTTGGCCCTGCTGGTGAAATCTAGCTTTTGGTATAAAGCTACAAGGGCGTCATATGAAAAATGGATAGTGTTCTCAACAATGGGGGCTTGAATCATCTCTTGAATGGATGGGGCCCTGATGTAAAATAAAATTTCTCCCGAGGGGTTCATTATGACTCTTTGGTTGATGTCATAGCAGGATTGACATTTTCTTACTAACTCAGGGTAGCTTTGGGTTAAGGGAAAAATTTTAAAAATAAATTTGGTCTCCCAAAGGCCTATATCATCTATTTCTTCAATGAATTTATCCCCAAGCCAACAGTAGACATTGAACAAGTCGATGTCAGACTTTGTCTCATGGATCTTGTAATCTTTGTCAGCCAGGGGAATATGGTCTAAGTCCTGAGGGTAGACCATTGGATTGAAAGTCTGATGATCTACCTTGGGAGGCATGATTTGATTTTTCACTCTCTGTTTCACCTGCAATGGAGAATGGGTTGCAAGAGAAAAGGAATAGAGACGGGGGGAAACTGTATGAATTGATATTGAGGAAGGGGTAAGACCGAAGGAGATTGGGATTGAAATTAATTAGTTAAAATGAGAACTGTAACCAGACTCACAGAGCACTGATTGTTCCTTCTTTGATGTGCAATTTACCCTTTGGCCAAGGTGGTTGGTCGTGATGTGTGAAGTGTGGGGAGAGGGAGGTGATGTGGCAGGGAGGGGCTCACAGATATCGCATATCGCAAATCGAAAATCGATAGATTTAGTTATGATAAGTGGAGGTAAATGTTTAAACTTGCGATGTGCGAAGTGCGAGGAGAGGGGGTGACGTGGAAAAGAGGTGGGACCTACTGACATTGCAAATCGCGTGATTTAGCGGTGATCAAAGTAATTTGTGAAATGAATGAATGGCAAGAAATTTTTTTGATTTGGTTGATGCGAATTGCGATTTGGTGCTTGGTGAGACTTGCACAGGGCTTAGGATAAAATATATTTTGCCTCAAAGGATTTTTTAAGTCCTCATTTCACCTTTTCCTTTCGTTTCTTCCTCCTTTGCATATTTGCTTACCCGAACTACTCATCTAACATTTTTTCTTCCTTTGTAGGGTGCATTTAGAATTGCAGACCCTAAACATTTTCTTTTAAAATTCTAATCTAACCCCTATTGGTTCAGATTAAGCTGTTGAACCAATCTCATTTTCTACCTATCTATTGATAAGCCAAGATTAAACAGTTTGGCAAATCTTTATTTTCTAACCTATCAACATAAATTGAAAACTCTCCAATCATAATTAAATTGTATGACTAGACAAACCTATCTAAATAGTAGTGGCATTTGAACTTGCAACACTTTCAGTTTTATTTATTTTCTGGGGTTCTTCTTTCTTTTTTCCCTTTTTTTTCTTTCTTTTCTCTTTTATTTTTCTCTATTTTTTATACCCTCTTTTCTTTCTTTCTTTCATTTTTCCTTTTTATTTGAAATCATTTGAATTTTTAAAAACATTTTCACTAATAAAAACTTTGCACGAAATATGAAGTATCCATTCACCTTGACATCCTATAATTTATAGGGTACTAACACTGGCTCCAGCTGGGGATGGAAAAGAAGTGTCAATAACTTGAGACCAGTAGCCTTGGATGCTCCTTTTTCTGCAACATTTTTAACTGCTTTCCTTTTTTTTTCAACTGATTTCCTTTCTATTTTTATATCTGCTCATCGAACTAGGCTTAGGGCCTTCACTTCGGGCTTCAACCTCGTCCAATGTTATTGAAAATTGTGAGGTGGTGGTATTTACAAGGATGAAAAATTAACCTGAGTTTTAGAAGAAATAATATTTTAGCATCATGCCATTGTCAGGACCTCCAGATACTTCTGTACCATACAAATATTTGAGAAAATAAGCATTATTTCCCCTGAAAGCATGAATGGTGTATGGTCCTTGCCAAATATTATCAAACTTCCATGCTTTCCTTTATCCTCTCTTCTGGAATCCTACTTTAGAACCTTGTCACCTAAACTGAAATCATTGGCCTTGGTTCTCTTCTCAAAGATATTTTTTATATTCTCTTGCATCACTTGGGTTCTGTTGTAAACCTCTTCTCTGGACTGCTGCAGCTGAAAGGTGTCATTAATCCTCCTTTGAATGTCATTTGGTTCAACTTGGACCTTTTGGATTATATTCATTATTGGAACTCCCGAGGAAGAAGGAAACACTACATCCATTCCATAAACCAATTGGTATGGAGACATGCCAATTGATTTCTTTGTGGTGAGCCTATCAACCCACAGAGCATTGATCAGCTTATTGTGCCATGATTTCTTATTTCTCCTCCAGAAGCTTTTTAATGATGTTCACCAAGCTTTTATTTGAATATTTAGCCAGTCCATTACCTTGAGGGTAGTAGGTTGTTGAATTCCCCAATGTTATATGATATTTATGAAAGAAATCAACCATATTTTTGGATATGAAGGCTGCAACATTGTCTGTAATGATTTTCCTAGGACAACCAAATCTAGAGAGGATGTTGGTTTCTAGGAATTTTATGATGACAGAGTCAGTGGCATTTCTAGAAGGGGTGGCCTCGATCTATTTGGTGAAATAATCTATAGCAGTAAAGATCCATTTATGTTGAGTCGAGGATGGAGGGTGAATTTCTCCTATGAAGTCTAATCCCCATTGTTGGAAAACACTTTCTACACAAATAGTTTTTAGGGGTAAGGGCAGTAGCTTTCTCTTTCCTTCAAATATTTTACATTTATGACAAGCATTAACCATCTTATGGACATCAAGAAAAATTTTGGGCCAATAAAAACCAACTCTCATGATTTTGTTAGCAGTGGTTTTCTAGTAGAGATGGCCACCACAGTCACCTCCATGGAACTCCTGCTTTACTCTAACTGCATCATCCTTTGATAAAAATTTAAGCAAAATGCCTCCAATATCTTTCCAAAACAAAACATTTTCCAAAATGCAGAATTTAATAGCTTTGAGTTTTAGAAATCTATCCTTTGTTTTAGATAAACTAGGAGGAGCATTCATATTAGACAGTACACACAAAATATCAGCATACCATGGAGAATTCAGGAATGCTTCATCAATCGGTGGAGTCGCCAGTTCCTCTTGATCATCTAATTTGTGTACCATGTTGATGTCTAGTGCGTGTAAGTTAGATTATGCCATCAATTCAACTAGTCATTGACCTTTGATCAACTTGGTAGGCTTGATTTCCAAATCGTACTCTAGGATCACTACAATCCATTTCCCTCTTTTGCCATCAGGACCGTTTTGTGTTAGGATGTCTTTGAAAATTGCATTTGGAACGTAAGTAATGATATGCAAATGTAAAATATAGACTCTAAAATCTTTCAGTGCTTTAACCAATTCAAAATCCTATTTTTCCATGATATTATATTTCAGAGATGCCTCTCTTAATGCCTTGCTAAAAAAATCTATTGGTTATTCTTGTCCTTCACTGTTTTTCTGTAACAAAACAACAGCAATAGTATGTTTAGAGGCAAAAGAAAAAATCATGAAATCTATAGTGAAATCTGGACTGATTAGTATTGGGGCCTTTGTCAATGCTAGCTTGATCAAGTCAAAATATTATTTTGCTTCTATGTTCCACTTTATTTCTAATCTCTTCTTTAGCATGTTAATGATGTTCCTCAAAAGTTCTGCCAAGTTTGGTATAAATCTCTGTAGGAAGTTGATTTTACCAATGAAGGATTGGAGTTCCTTCATATTTCTGGGATGGCTGATTTTCAATATTCCTTTAGTTCTGCTAGGTTCAATTCTGATTCCATCCTTAGAGATAATGTGGCCTAATAGTTTTCCTTCTTCTAATCCAAACAATGTCTTCTTAGGATTCAGGGAGAGTCCAAATTTTCTGGAATTTTCAAAAACTCTTGTCAAGTGTGTCAGATGTTCTTAATCGATTTTAGAAAACACAATGATGCCATCCAAATAAATCATAATAAAGTGGCCAATGTCATCAAAAAATGCAATGGCCATGGCCCTTTGAAAGGTAGCTCCAACATTCATGAGTACAAAGGGAATTTTCACATACATGAAAGTCCCCCAAGGAGTTGTAAAAGTTGTCTTATCTTGGTCATCAAGGTGCACTAACACTTGATTATAACCAGAGAAACCATCTAACAAAGATATCATAGTTGATGTAGGGGCATTAGGCACAATAAAATACTTTGTATCTAAGTAGACATAGGGGGGTCTCATATTTTTAAATTCTCATGTAATTATTAGTATTTTGAATAAAATAATGAGGAATTGTAAATGTTCTCTAACCACTAGAGAACATGAGGGAAGTTGATTAAGTTAGGAAGGTGAAGAGTCAGTTTCAGTTATTTTAGGGATGGAGTCTAACTTTAGGACTTTGGAGAATTCCAAGAGTCTTTGTGGAGCTGTCAAGGAAACATAATCGATTCATTCCTCTTTTGTATAAATTTAAGCATCAAGTAGAGGTCTGGGAGGAGGATAGCGGTTCAGAGATAGAGTAGTGAGATAGCAAGCCACCGAATTGAAAATCTGGCCAAACAAGGAAGTTGTATGTGGATGCTCTTGTATTCGATTTCATATATATATATAATGGAGAAATTGGTTCTGAATGTATGTGTTTTGATTATTTTAATTCTATGTGAAATATATATGAGGTATAATTGAGCTTCTGTGGGCAAGTGTGAATCTTTGTATTAGGTTTCGAAATAGGGACTCTGTGTGAAATAGAGAGTTGATACAATTTGCACTCATCTCATTGAGAAGGACCGATCACTGAAGGATCAATCCTACTAGAGGAAGTTAATTCAGCCTTTGATTATATAGACCTTGGTTGTGTTGATGGTTAATTAAAGGCATATTTATTAATTGAGGAAAACATCGATTTTAATTGATGTTGATGCTTGAATTAAATACAGTAGAGCTTTGCATATGTTGGGAAGGGCGCACAGATCAGAATTGTGAATGCTCACACAGTGAAATGGAAAAACTGAAGCGCAATCTTGGTCTTTGAGGAAGGACGCAGGAGATGCTATTTTTGACAATGTCGAATCTACATTGAAACTCTGTTTGATTGAAATCGATTCATTTTCCTTGGGTCACAGTGGTTGGAAGCGGAAAGTGTGGAACCTTCTCGTATAATGGAATTACTGAAGCAAAGGTACGTAATATCAAGTGATGGCTTTGTTCGAAGATTTCGAATAAACTACAGTGGAAAGGTAAGTGGTTAACGCAAGTCTGTAGAGGAAGCAAAGCCACGAATTAGTATTGAAAGTGGAAGTGAGTTGGAGCGGAACCTTGAGTAGAGGGGACCTTGAGTAAACAGTAAAGGCGGTTTTGAGGAGTTAAACCAGCAATCTCGCGCAAGTTAAAAATGGTAATTGGTTTTTGTGGAAAAAATGTGATATCACTCGTTGGAGGATGCGTATCCTGGAGTGGTTTATGAAAACCACTTTTATCGTGTTTTTTTTAGCGCTAAGGTTTTGTTCGATAAAAAATGCGAATCCTGTCGGACCCGGGTTGTGGAAGATCAAATGGAAATCACAATTAAAGTTGCGAGGGTGTTAATTGAGTTGATAATTGTTTATTAATTATTTAATATGCGGGCCTGAGTATTCATGAAGTCGGGGTTTAACATAAAGTATAAGGGTGAGTAAATCTAAGCCTTTGTGAGTCGACAAAGCTGTGGTCGATGGAATAATATACGTTGAGAGGTTTAGTTATGTGCGCTGAAACTAAACCCGAAGTCAGAAGGTTTAATGAGAAGTGAATTAGTCGTGTAACTCAATATATGATGCATTAGCTATATCATATAATGGGTTGAGGATAGGGTGAACGTTGACTCATAGGGACAACGAAGGGTGGACCGAACACAAAGGTAAGGGCCATATGACATGGTTTAAATGGATGGATGGTAATTATATTAATTTTATAACATAAAAATATGAGTTGAGAAATGTGAACTTGTGGGGCAAATTTAAATGCAATTCGAACCTTGAGGATTGTGAATTTGGTTCGATTATGAACCAAGGATTGAGTTGAAAAGTAGCTTCCATGTATGCTTGTGATATGGGGTCTATAACCATAAGAGAACTTTGAATTAATATCTCAAATCTTAGATTTGAGATATTAAAGCTTCCAGAAATATTTTTAAAGATTGCCCAGATTTAAAATTATTTGGGCTAGAATTCTTGGTAGGTAGTTTTTATATACAAGAGAGTGGAGATTGTGAGCTGAAGTGGGTTGCCGGCATCATGTGGTATCAGAGCTGGAATAGCTCTGTTTGAAGAAAAGGATTTTTTTTTGTAATTAAATCTTAATGTGTGATGAGAGAAGAAAGAAGATCAGATTCCAAGATCTTATATGAAAAAGTACACAGAGTTGCAGTGAACAGAGATTTGCAGAACTGGATGAATGAAGAATAAGATCATTTAGGGATCTTGCAGGTGAAATGATTTTAAATCTGAATTGAAATTTATGATTGCAGAATCATGGTTGCAGAAAAGTGAAGACAGAGGTTGATGATGATGGCAGTGAACCTGATATTCAGCTAAAGGTTGAATAGAGAGGACAATTGCAGTGTTCTCAAGAGAAGGTGAGTTGATGAGCAATGTTTAACTCTGGTTTGAAGAATTGTTTGCAGAATTCAGATTGCTGGTAATTGAAGAAATCTTAGCAAAGCAGATCACAGCTTTGAGAGCAGTGATGAAAGAGTCCAGCAGAGGATTCTAAAGTGAAGAAGGAATTGTGGCAGAACCTGGAGAATTCCCAACAAAGGTTGGATGAAAGAAAAACATATGTGTTCTTGAAAAGTTGCAGAGTGAATCCTAGAGAGAGCAGAAGAGAGTGCTCAGAAGGTTCCAGTAGACAGGCGACCAATACTTGCCAAAAGCCAGATCCAGAGGAAAGGATTGGTGAGGTAAGTAGTAGCAGGAGAGCTTGATGTTGCAGAGGCTTGGTGCAGCCGATAAGTGAGGAACTCATGGAGGAGAAGATGACTACTGATAGTCATAGTAGAGATTACAGAGATTCTGAGAGAGGCCACAACAGAAAAGAGAAAGAAGATGCCAAGACAAATGGCATGAGGAAGAAATTGACTGATGCAGAATATTAGAAAGAGGTAGTTGTGATTAGAGAACAATTTGATAAACTGGAAAAGAGGATAGAGGAAAGCCAGAGAGTTGGTTGGCTCATGAAGAAGAGAGTAAATTGGAAACCATTACAGCTGAGGTTGAGGCAAAAGGAGACTTCCTTATTGAAAGAAGAACTCAGAGCAGCTGAGTTGAGAAAATAAATTTCTGTTTGTGAAGCAGAACATAGTACAGATGAAGAATGGAGATTTGCAAAAGATCTTATGAACCATGATGAAGACTTAAGGCAACAAGAAGTTTGTCTTGCAGAAGAGAAAATCATTGGTGATTTCCTGAGTCATTGGACAAGTCCAAATCAGCTGGATGATGTAAGGACTTGTATTTTTTAATTTGACAATTGTGAGGTGATGACAGGTTCTACAGAAGAAGAGGATCAGTCTGAGGCACTGATAGATGAAGCAACTGAGACTGAAAAATCTTGTGGTTTTAAAACTAAAGAATCGTGTATGTTTGCAGGTACATCATAGGGAGATGAACAAGCTTTGAAGTTTGTTGAGGAGGAGAAATTGAGTCTGAAATATGTTCAGATCAATGCTGAGATAAAAAGATCTTAAGAGGAATTGAAGACAAAGGATTCTAATGAGAGTATTGAGGCAAGAGATGAAGGACCATTTGATGATCGATCAAGAACAAGTGAAGGTATAAAAGGTTGGGTGAAGTTCCCAAAATCTACTCCAATTGAAGTTGTTAAATTGTATAGAAGGTTGGATTTTCAAAGAAGAGAATTGGAGAAGTAGAGGACCTATGCATGGGATAGATTGCTGAAGAAGCAAGACAGAGGAATTGTCATGAATGACAATCAAAGAACAGAGGATAAGAAAATGATTTAGCAAAATGAAGGAGTTCATTTTGGTGAATCACAACAGAAGGGCATTCATGAAGCAGATGATGGAAAGGAGAGACTAACTGATAGTCTCATAGAGGATGCAAATCAGCATACCGATGTGCTGACAGAGGAATTGGAAGGAAACTCAGAACAACATACTGATGTGTTGTCAGAGGAGGAAGAAGTATTGAAATCTTGTAGTTTTTATGTTGAAGGTTCATGTGTCAGTTATTCAGGCAAAGAAGAACAGCAAATGAAAATTGTCAGAGAATGGAATGAAAGAGAAACTATGTTGGCTGAAAACATAGTGAAGGATCATAATTTTAACATGGTGATTGGAACAGTGGAGATAACTCTAGAAGCTGAGGAGAAATATAATGAATATTTTCTGAGTCCTGAAGGATACTTGGAACTGCAGAGAAAAGAATTGGTGACTAGATCATCAATTGAGACCATTGGGTCTTGTGATTTTGACAGTGACAGTTTGATTATGTTTACAGGTATTGCAGAAGACAATCCATCACTTGGAATTGTCTTGAGAGAAGAAGAACTGTTGCAGAAAGAAGGTGAGACAGTCATGTCTCATATGCAGAAGCTTGTTATTGTTGGTGACAGAGAAGAATTGGCTTGTCTGATGGGCCAAGAGCATACTATGGGGCAGATTTTTAAAACCGACACATTGATGAAGAATCAGGATTTTATTATGATAGAAGATGAAAATACAGAGTTGGAAGAACTTGATTTGATTGCCATAATCAATCAAGGGGATGAAAGACAATTACTGAATATTTCCCAAGAAGAAGAAGAAGATGCTGAATTTAAATTGCAGCATATTGAGGATGTGAAACAAGTACAAATTGAGTGGCTGAAATGTTTGCTGGAAACATTTAAACAAGAGAAGGAGATTGCGGACACTAGAATGAAATTGCCTAAAGTTGTGTAAGAACTAGGAGCAGATACTAGTTTGCAGAATTTAAGTATGCTTACTAGTATACAAGGAGAAATGAGTGGTTATGTTACTGCAGTTAGAGAACTAAAAGATAATTTACTTTTTAAAGGTAAATTTGCAGGTGATGAGCAAGAGAATGTTGTAGAGGGACAAGAAGTTTGGGAGGCAGCAACATGGGGGGTGACATTTGCAAGAGTAGTAAACATGTTAGTAACATGTGGGACATCAAAAATAAAAGCAGAAAAATTCTTGGAGGCAGTAACAACAGTAGTATTGGCAGCAACAGAAATTGAAGGAAGTAACAAGAGGCAAAGAGATTTCCAGATAGAAGATAAACTGGACAGAGAAATTGAAAACATCAGAGAACTGATGATGAAGGTGTCTCAGAAGCAGCAAACAACAGCAAGAAAGCAGAATGATTTTAGCAAAGGAAAGACAAGAAGAGATTGTGAAAGTACAGTTGGTGGTAAATTGCAGAATAGGATATGGAGACCTGGAGAAGAACAGTTGAAGGATGATGCAGCTATTAGACAGCAGAAAACCAGAGTATGGGATCCAGGAGGCAGAGATTAAAGACACATGATTAGGAGATCATGAACAAATTGAACCTTGGGAGTCTGATGTAGGGGCATTATGCACAATAAAATACTTTGTATCTAAGTATACATAGGGGGGTCTCATATTTTTAAATTCTCATGTAATTATTAGTATTTTGAATAAAATAGTGAGGAATTGTAAATGTTCTCTAACCACTAGAGAACATGAGGGAAGTTGATTAAGTTAGGAAGGTGAAGAGTCAGTTTCAGTTATTTTAGGGATGGAGTCTAACTTTAGGACTTTGGATAATTCCAAGAGTCTTTGTGGAGTTGTCAAGGAAGCAAAATCGATTCATTCATCTTTTGTATAAATGTAAGCATCAAGTAGAGGTCTGGGAGGAGGATAGCGGTTCAGAGATAGAGTAGTGAGATAGCAGGCCACCGAATTGAAAATCTGGCCAAACAAGGAAGTTGTATGTGGATGCTCTTGTATTCGATTTCATATATATGTAATGGAGAAATTGGTTCTGAATGTATGTGTTTTGATTATTTTAATTTTGTGTGAAATATATACGAGGGATAATTGAGCTTCTATGGGCAAGTGTGAATCTATGTATTAGGTTTCGAAATAGGGACTCTATGTGAAATACAGAGTTGATACAATTTGCACTCATCTCATTGAGAAGGATCGATCATTGACGGATCGATCCTACTGGAGGAAGTTAATTCAACCTTTGATTATACAGACCTTAGTTGTGTTGATGGTTAATTAAAGGTGTATTTCTTAATTGAGGAAAACATCGATTTAATTGATTTTGATGCTTGAATTAAATACAGTAGAGCTTTGCATATGTTGGGAAGGGCGCACAGATCAGAACTGTGAATGCTCACACATTGAAATGGAAAAACTGAAGCGGAATCTTGGTCTTTGAGGAAGGACGCAGGAGATGCTATTTTTGAGCATATCGAATCTACATTGAAACTTTGTTTGATTGAAATCGATTGAAATTGATTGAAATCGATTCATTTTCGTTGGGTCACAGTGGCAGGAAGCGGAAAGTGTGGAACCTGCTCGTATAATGGAATTACTGAAGCAAAGGTACGTAATATCAAGTGATGGCTCTGTTCAAAGATTTTGAATAAACTACAGTGGAAAGGTAAGCAGTTAACGCAAGTCTGCAAAGGAAGCAAAGCCACGAATTAGTATTGAAAGCGGAAGTGAGTTGGAGTGGAACCTTGAGTAGAGGGAACCTTGAGTAAATAGTAAAGGCAGTTTCGAGGAGTTAAACCAGCAGTCTCGCGCAAGTTAAAAATGGTAATTGGTTTTTGTGGAAAAAACGCGATATCACTCGTTGGAGGACGCGTGTCCTGGAGTGGTTTATGAAAACCACTTTTATCGCGTTTTTTTTTAGAGCTAAGGTTCTGTTCGATAAAAAATGTGAATCCCGTCGGACCCGGGTTGTGGAAGATCAAACAGCAATCGCAATTAAATTTGCGAGGGCGTTAATTGAGTTGATAATTGTTTATTAATTATTTAATATGTGGGCCAGAGTATTCATGAAGTCAGGGTTTAACATAAAGTATACGGGTGAGTACGTCTAAGCCTTTGTGAGTCAACAAAGCTGTGGTCGATGGAATAATATATGTTGGGAGGTTTAGTTATGTGCACTGAATCTAAACCCGAAGTTAGAAGGTTTAATGAGAAGCGAATTATTCGTGTAACTCAATATATGATGCATTAGCTATATCATATAATGGGTTGAGGATAGGGTGAACGTTGACTCCTAGGGACAACGAAGGGTGGACCAAACACAAAGGTAAGGGCCATATGACATGGTTTAAATCGATGGATGGTAATTATATTAATTTTATAACATAAAAATCTGAGTTGAGAAATGTGAACTTGTGGGGCGAATTTAAATGCAATTCGAACCTTGAGGATTGTGAATTGGGTTCGACTATGAACCAAGGATTGAGTTGAAAATTAGCTTCCGTGTATGCTTGCGATATGGGGTTTATAACCATAAGAGAACTTTGAATAAATATCTCAAATCTCAGATTTGAGATATTAAGGCTTCCAGAAATATTTTTAAAGATTGCCCAGATTTAAAATTATTTGGGCTAGAATTCTTAGTAGGCAGTTTTTATATACAAGAGAGTGGAGATTGTGAGTTGAAGTGGGTTTTCGGCATCACTAGTGGAACCCACTACCCTTTGTAATATGTGATCCATCTTAGGTAAGGGGTAGTTATCCTTAATAGATACCTTATTAAGGTTTCTGAAGTAAATGCAGAGTCTAATTGTGTTTGTTTTCTTCCTAGTTGGGACAATATTGGAAATCCATTGGGAGTACCTAAGTGGCACTATGATTTGTGCTTCATACATCTTCTTGATCGCTTTCTCAACTAAAGGCATTAAAACATGATTTATTCTTCGCAATTTCTGTTTGAATGGATTTTGATTTTCTTTGATTGGAATCTTGTGTTGAATGATGCTTGTATCATAGGATTTCAAATCCTCATAACTCCATGCAAACACATCAATAAATTATTTGAATAAGGCTATATATTTATTCTTTGTAATAATAGGCAGAGATTTAGATATTGATGATTTTGGGGTTCTGTTCTTTGCCTATATTACATTCCTCAATGTCCATTCTTGTTGGTTCTATTTTGGGTTTCTTGGCCACATCATTAAAGTCAAATAAATCCTCTAAAGGGACAAGCCCTCTAGGCAGATTATTGTCTTTGAGTTGGAGTATTTCAAATTCTTCTTTTTCAAGATCTTTCTGGTTTTTATTTATTTATTATGTACAGTTTTGTTAGCTAGGATATTTACATTGGTATTTACATCTAAAACAACAGTTTCCAGAACAACAATTTTATTTTCCTTCAATACCTTGTTCATTAGTAAGACTGCCTTCCTCACAATCCATGTCTACATTATTGTCTTCGAATTCATCTTTAGATCGTAGGAAGCTTTCGATTTGTTTATCACTGCCAAAAGCTTGCCAGTATCTCATGTTATTTGGCAAAGAAGGGCGATGTTTGACCTCAATCGAGTGTTGTTTGTTTGGGTGATGTGGTTTACAGGTATTTGCTGAAAAAGCTAGGCCATTGGCTAGGACATTATGGTTTCTGGGGATTACTGCTAGATCATATTCCTCAAGTGTTCTCAAGAAATCAAGGACAACATTTCTATAAGCTCTTAATCTAGGATGTTTTGCTGCATAGAGTCCTTTGACTTGTTTTATGACCAACTCACATTCACCATGTACAAATATCCTTTTTGCCCCTAGTTTTTTCAACATTTGTAATCCCATAAGCAAAGCTTCATATTCAGCAATGTTGTTTGTGCACTGAAAATTTAATTTGTATGGATGACCCTGTGCATTATTATCACATGTGTTATACACCCAAATGCCCGCCCCTAAGCCAACTTTGCCACATGAGCCATCAAAACTCATGTTCCAAAGAGGTTCATTTGCTAGATTTGGTTGCTCTGTTTGTATTTGACCGTCATTATTTTCTGTGGGATCATCTTCCATAAGGGAAACTTGTAAATCGATGATTCCATCATTATACAAAATGAAAGAATCAAGGTCAGTGTTAACATAGTACATAGGGTGATTATGTGTTGTCTCTTGGCTACTTACCATGTACTTCATTAATGTTTCCCTATAAAGTCTTCTTGATTGACCAAACACCAAGATGGTAGCATAAGTCATGTCTATGAAGGTGCAGTCCCTGTACCCCCCCCCCCCCCCCCCCATGAGCGAGATAAAATAATTCCGTATTTTGGGGGAATGTCAGCTACAACGATGTCCATCACTAATCTCTTTGTAGGTATTTGGGCTAGAGTGACACAAAGATCCTTAATTAGACATAGGCACTTGAATTTTATAGAATCAAAAGAGTATAAATCCCTGTAGGGTATAGTGATTTCGAGGCCAAGTTTCTCTGTGATAGCCTTTGGCATAAGGTTGTGTGAGGCACCTGAATCCAACATGGCATTATGAAGTATCTTGTCACGAACATTTAAGCTGACATAAAAAGGAGGGACCCCTCCTTCCTATGGTATGCCCTCAACCTCTGGCCCAAATAAAAGCTGAGGCTGGTCATCGCTTAAGTTGACAGTATCTGTAACCTCCCCTATATTTAACACTTTGAGGACCTGAGATCTGTAGGCATTTTTGTTGATCAATTTAGTGAGAGGGATAGAAATATTCACTTTTGCAAGTTCACTCTCAATACTGAATGGTGTTTGAGTTTTTAGTGGGTTTGACAACTCGATTCTTTCAGCCTCTGTTGTTTGGGCAACTTCAGTCTGTTTTCTTGTACTAGAGATGTTTGTCTGAGCATTTTTGGCAGGAATATCTATTGTTTTCTTGGTACTGCTTTCTTTGTTTTTCTTTTATGAGTTATTTGCATTATTATTTGTGTTTTCTATTATTTTCTTGACTTTAGGTTCAAATATTTTCTTTGCAGCATTTTCTCAATCCTTCTTATTAGAATTATCTAAAATTTTCTTACTCCTTAAGTTGTGTTGTTTGTGGACCTTCATAATGGCATTCTCAAAACCCAGTTTGTAATCATCAGATTTTTTGGATCCGAGGTCTATTTGGGTTAGTGAAAACAAGTATTGTTCTTCTTCAAGTAGAAAAATATGATCATCTTCATTAATCCCCATCAAATTAATACGATTTTCTTCCACTTCCTCCACTATTCCTTCATCATCACCCACGTAGTTTTCTTGAAAAGGGGGCCTAATCTGTTGATCAGGACCTCTGCTTTCTCTGTCTAATTTGTGGAGGATTTCTTCTCGAGTTCTAATTTTTGTTTAGGGGCGCTAGTTGATTTTCTCTGGGTGTTGCTCTTTTATTCAAACTCATCCTTTCCATCATCCTTTCCATATTCCTTACCAAGCTATCAATCTTGGCATCAGATGTAGAAGCTATAGGATATTCTCTTATGGTGACTCTCCTCTCAGTCCTCATCCTAGCCCTTTTAGCTAACAAGTTAGCCTCAACACTCACAACATTCTTCTACATTTCCTCTAAGGTTGATGAGTCTCTTTCCCTAAGCTGATAGGCCATGTCTGGGTCAAATCCTGTTGAGATTCAACAAGATGATGATCCTAGTGAAAATTAAGCACCTTTAGTAGGTGGGGCCCGCAGGCTATTTTTAGGTGCATGTTTATTTTTAGAATGGTGAGCAAAGTCTATTTATAGCGGGAGTCTATTTATAGATGGTTGAGTAACTTCTATTTATAAATTAGGTTCTATTTTTAGATGCATGGGCGAAGTCTATTTATAGATCGCATGTCTAAAAATAGAATGCATGTCGATTATTATTATCTCTTAATAATAATTAGACAATAAAGAATAATCTATTCTCTTGAAGCACTTGATTTCAGTTAACTGATGTGGCAAACCAGTTAGCTGAAGGAATTTTGAGTTCTAAGGTTGGTTGGTGGGACATGCAAGTGGACTTAGTTGTAACTGAGTGATTCAAAGTTGTAACTGAGTTGGATGTGTAGTTATGAGAGTTGTAAAGTAGTTTAACTTAGTTAAGTGAGTTAAACTCAGTTGTGCTAGTTGTAACTAGTTGTAACTAAAGATACACTAGTGAGATATCAGTGAATTAAATATTAAATTAATTCACATGGAGTGATCTCACATGCAACTGAAGATTTACTTATGTTAACTACATGCATGTCAGATCCAGTGGAGACCCATTTGAGAGATAGGTGAAAGGGACAGTTTGAATATTGGTTGTGACATTAGTGGGTGCACTCTTGCAACCACACACACATTGGAGATGCCAATGAGGATTACGCAGTTAAGGAAAGGCAGGATCGAATTCATTCAGGGATTGTGATCGGCAGGGATTGCGTAGTGGAGGCAGGCTGTCAGGAGGCAATAAAATGGTGCATGTATTTGCCAATTTTTGTATGAGAGTGTGAGACGATTGTATATTGTACTAAGAGCTCTTTCATTAGAGTTTTGTATGAGATTGTTTCATGATCCATGATATATACATAATACATGATAGTGGGGTTTTTAGCTTTATGCTTTCCCGATAAAAACATCTGTGTTATGTGTGATTGATCTTTCTTCATGTGTTTGCAATTTGCGATTAAATTTCCGCAAATATTTTAGTAGAAGGATTTTGTATTTAACAGTGGCATATAATTGTTAGATTAGGAAAATCCGAGAAATACATAATTGCATTAAAATTTTCTACAAATCCATCTGGGAATTTAAGCAGCACTATCCCTTGGGGTGGTCTCATATTAGTAGGGAGTGCGTTATATAAGTTGTTAAATATAGCACAATAGTCTTGCACACTCTCTTCGAGGGATCTTTTGATAGTTTCATACTCTGATAGAATATGCAGTGGGTTTTTCTTGACTTCCCACCTATTGATAAAAGTTTGGTGAAAAGAAAGGAGATCATGGATACTATTAGAAGTTAGATCCTTAAACCATTTCATCTTATCAATGTGTTGTTGGGCTGTCATAGGACTAGTGCTGTCAAACTGGGGAATCTTGGACTGGTAGTCTTGGGGCATAGGGGGTAAAGGGACTGGTAGTACCAATGGGGCATATCTGGCTGCCATGATTGGTGGAGGTGGTGGAGGAAGACGAACGGTGGATGAAGTAGGATGGGTAGAGGCATGAAAAATGGATGGATCAAAAACTATAAGGTCAGTCCAATTCTGAGATTTGGTTCTGAATAGACCTAATTCAAAATGCAAATCAAATTGAATGTCTTGCAAAGTGACAAAGCTATCAGGTAAGGAGTTATATCTATAAAGAACCATGCTACCAGTTGGACTTTCCATTCTGGGAAGTTTCCTCAATATTTTCTCAGGATTATCTACAATAGGAGGAGGATTTGGATATGGATGGGATTTGGTTGATATTCTTTTTGGAGCCAAAACTTAGCCCAAAATCACAGAAAAACTGATTATTGAATATTGAAAGAAACCAATCTTTAAAAGAAATTTGTATCATTCAGTGCTTTTTAGTTGGGGTTTCTGAATTCGGATGAAAATTGAAAATTTTTAGCTATTGTTCCCAAGTATGGTCGCCAATATGTTATCACTCTATAATTTATAAGATTGGCAAGACTAAATTATAAATAACAACGTCAAAACCACTTGAAGCCCGAGATCTAGCCCTCCTAGACTCGGAGAGGGATCTCTATATGGGATTTAGATTTGTTTGAGTTTACAGATATTAGGCTAGCTAAATTGAGTGTGGGAATTGTTTTTGTTTGATGGTTCGTGGTTGGATTTAAGGGGGTTCCTCTAAACAGTTTCCACTGGGCTAAGGAGTCAAAATAGGCTGGGTGTACACATCAAAATCCAGAGAAAATGCAAGGCAAGCTAGCTGCGGATATTGGTGTTTATAGCTGAGTGGAATTATGGGATGGAGAAAAGTTCTTTTAGTAATGACTTAAGAGCAAATAGGAATTCTTAAACCATACATCAGAAGAAAACATAGAAATTGTAAAGGCAATCAGAATTAAGGAGCCTCTTTACATAGTCATTTTTTATAATTGATGACAAACAAAGAAGGAAAACCTCTTTTGTTCGGTGGCTTATTCCTATTGAAAAACCTACTCACCCCAATATCTAGCCGATGGCATCTTTCTTCTAGTTGTGTGACCAGCCTCTTCTTATTCAACACCCTTTTAACTTCAAGAACATAGGTTGTTCTATCAGCCACTTCTAGTTGCTCCAATTCGTGGCTGCTCTTGGAATTTAGGAATCTGATGATGTTGTGGGGAGTTTGAGGCTTATTTCCAAGTTCCTCATTGGTTTTCTCAATGGCGGCTTTCACCACATCAATTAGGTCCCTATGTTCAAAAATTATATGGATTGAGGGCCATATATCATTCACAAATGCAATTATATCCAATCATATAATTTTTTTCACACTTCCCATCATGTAGCCAATTGAGGACTCCTGAAGAGACTTCTGCAAGCTCTCATTTAGCCTTTTTCTAATCTGTAACTCTGTGGCATGGGTAGAGTCTTTCCCTTTGAGTTGCTCCAGCAGGTCACTGAGTTGATTCCGCAACTTTTTAATCTCTGCTAACTGTAAATGCATGTTATCCATTGCCTTGGCTAGCTGCTCAAAGCTTTCCCCTGAGGCACTTGTAGATGTTGTGGATGTTGGAACCACTGTGAGAGGAACTGCTTATAGGGGGATCATGGCCTTAGTTGCTTCCTTTGCTGCTCACTTCACTGCATCCCTTATTGCCTTCTATCTTTCTTTGATCATTTTATCCATCTCATTCTCCATTGTCTTGATCTGCTCTATTTGTTCAACAAACAATTTCAACATCTATGCTTTCTATGTTTCAGTGGCTTCTATCTCCTTGGCCATAGGGTCTTCTATCACTAACATCTTAAGCTGCCTCCTCAAAGTAGCTATGTCTGCATTCTTCTTCCTCACAAGGGTTTCTACCACTGCTATGTTTGATGGATTGTACCCGAGCTGTATCACTAAATCCTCCAGATATTTTATCCTCGAATCTTTGGCTATGGCAGAGATCTTTTCCATCTTTAATTGTGATTGTGTGTCAGACAAAGTCTCCTATAGCTTTGGGAGGTTCATGGTTGTGCTAGTTAGGGTGGAGGAGGTCATTTCCCCAGTCTGCTTGTGCATCTCCATCTAGTATATTGGGCGGATGTTCTTTGCATCAAACTCAAAAGATGTCTTCTTGTAGTCTGTTGCACATTTGGGCTGAGGAATTTGTGCCTCCAAGAATGTCATCCTCATTCTTCCCTTCTCAAAGTCAAAGGTTGATAGGAGTCTATTTTTGGAGCTTCCTGTTTGTTTCCAAAACTGATTGTAGGTGTTGGTCTTGAGAACCTCATTAATTCTTTTGATCTCCCTGAATAAGTCATAAATGTATTCCTCCTTTTGTTCTGCAGTGGAAGTAGATGTAGGAGTCTGCACATTCTGCTGTTGGAATGGAACGGTGGCAGAGGATGTGGAGAAGATCGCATGGCCACCTGCTGGAAATGAACTTGGTGAATCCCCAATTATGATGACAATTTGTTGTTTTTTCTCACTTCCTTGGTTAAGGCTCATGCTGATCCTGGCTCTCTTCCTATACTTCATTTTAAACTCCTTAGTGGAGGAATTGATGTCCATGTCTGTTTGATCCTACCTGTTCCTCTTACTCCCTATTTCCTTTTTAGGCTCCTTCCCTTTGTCATCTTGAACTTCTACAACTTTCCTCTCTTTTGGACTTTGTGTTTGGATTCCTGAAGTAGAGACAGCTCATTCTTCAGCCTCCTAGGGTGTTTCTGCCACCCACTCTTCTTGGTTCATGTACTTCTCTATCTCTAGTCTGTGGGTATGTATGTAGGATGTGGGGTTGTTTTCCACCCTCCTCTTAGTGATCATCCGCATTGGATCATAGGAACAGGTGAAACTGTGTGTGAATTTCATCTCTTTTAGTATTTTATCTGCCTCTCCCCCTACTGCCCTGCTGTTGTAGATGAATTGATTGGTTTGGGATTTGATCCTGAATTGTGACTTCTTCTTGGCCAAAACAAAATGCACCTCATCAACATCTATCATTTGTCTGATATACTAAAGGGCAATGATCCTCATGGAGAGGTATTTGGGTAGTTTATAGGGGGCCAATTTGCTACCATAAACCCTAATCTTCGTGTAGTTTTGGTCGAGATACCAGTCTGTTTTCCTGACCTGCTTTGTCAATTGCATCACTTTCTTGATTTCCTCACTGATCGTGGGCTCTGTGGTGCTGCCGAGTGCACTGATTTCTTGATGAAAAAATATGTCTACAAAGCTCTTGTACAAATAGTGTTCCTGCTCCTTCATCAACAAATTAGTCCAAAATATCACTGATTGGGCTGAGAATCACCATTCTGCTTCATTATATCAAACTGAAACCTGCTGGATTGGAAATGAACAAACATGTACACCAACACAAAGGTGTATTTGAAGACCCCTTCTGTCTGAAACTTCAAGAACTGATCATGGATTGCATCAGTAAGGAACTGAGCATAGTTGAACATAACGCATCTGCAGAGAGGATAGAAAAGAAACCAATTATGGCTTCATCTATCCATTGATCATTATGATATCCTAACAAGTAAGACAAAACATAGATGATGTGTTGGGTCCTATCAGGGAAGATGGATGATGGACAAGGAGGATTTTTGGTAGGCATGGATGCATTGGAGGCCATGAAAAGCTCTAAGGTTTTGATCCTGCTGGTGAAATCTAGCTTTTGGTATAAAGCTACAAGGGCCTCATATGAAAAAGGGATAGTGTTATAAAAAATGGGGGCTGCATCATCTCTTGAATGGATGAGGCCTTGACGTAAAATAAAATTTCTCTGGAGGGGTTCACTATGGCTCTTTGGTTGATGTCATAGCAGGATTGACATTTTCTGACTAACTCAGGGCAACTATGGGTTTTGGGAAAGATGTAAAAAGGGACTTTGGTCTCCCAAAGGCCTATAACATCTATTTCTTCAAGGAATTTATCCTCAAGCCAGTAGTAGACATCGAACAAGTCGATGTCAGACTGTGTCTCGTGGATATTGTAATCTCTATCATCCAGGGGAATATCGTCTAAGTCTACCTAAGGGTAGACCATGGGATTGAAAGGTTGCTGATATACCTTGGGAGGCATGATTTGATTTTTCACTCTTTGTTTCACCTACAATGGAGAATGGGTTCCAAGAGAAATGGAATAGAGAAGGGGGGAAGCAGTATGAATTGACACCAAGGAAGGGGTAAGACCGAAGGGGATCGGGATCAGAAATGAATAAGCTGAAACGAGAACTGTAATCAGGCTCACGAAGCATTGATTGTTCCTTCTTTGATGTGAAATTTAACCTTCGGCCAAGGTGGCTGGTCGTGATCTCCTCTGTAGTTGTCTGTAAATATCACAACATGTAGCAATTCAATAGTAACAACAATGCAAACTTTGGCGCCGCGATGAATTCTGGTTTTAACATGTGGCTAGAGGGTAACCGTTGAGTTGGCGCGGGTTCGTTGGATAACAGCCCGACCATTCATGACGCAACGGTGCTATTGGTGGGTTTGGGGGGGGGGGGGGAATGTGACGAGGTGAAGTGGACCAGTGATGGAGGACGTGGTGCGACGACATTGGCAATGGTGACAGGCCAATAATGGTTTGGAGGATAGCGAAAATAACTTTTCGGAGGGGGGCTCAGGTGGTAAGCAGTAATAGAGAGGGTGGGTGCGAAACTGTGGGAGCGCGACACATGGAGGAGTAGGTGGTAATGGATACCTCCCATTCCGGAGTAGGTGGTAATGGATACCTCCCATTCCGGAGCGCGGCGCCGCCCCCACCCCACCCCCCCCCCCCCCCAACTTTGTTAACGTCCGACAGCTGAGGGGGGGCCGAAATGGATTGAGGGTCGTCGATGGCAAGGTGAGGGGTGGAGATGGAGGGTAAGGTGGGAGGTGCGTAGCGCTGATGCGACAGGGTGATGGGACTATGGGCCGAGGTTCGAGGATGAGTGTCGGGGGGGATGTGTGACGTGGCAAGGAGGTGGGACCCGACGGCTATTGCAAATCGCACATCAACGGATTTAGTTATGAGTAGTAAGGTAAACCTTAAAACTTGCGATGTGCGACGTGCAGGGAGAGGGAGGTGACGTGGCAGGATGGGTCTAACGACTATCACAAATTGCAAATTGGCGGGTTTAGTTATAAGCGGTGGAGGTAAGTGCTAACATTTGCGAAGTGCGAAGTGCGGGGAGAGGGAGGTGATGTGGCAGGGAGGGGCGCACGGATATCACAAATCGCACATCGGAAGATTTAATTATGAGCAGTAGAGGTAAACGTTTAAACTTGCGATGTGCAAAGTGTAGGGAGAGGGAGGTGACGTGGCAGGGAGGGGCCCATGTATATCACAAATCGGAAATCTGAAGATTTAGTTATGAGCGGTGGAGGTAAACGTTTAAACTTGCAATGTGCGAAGTGAGGGGAGAGGGGGTGACGTGGCAAGGAGGTGGGACTCGCTGACATCACAAATCGCAATTCTGGCGATTTAGTGGTGATTGGAGGATTTTGTGAAATGAATGAATGGAAAGGAATTTTTTCAATTTGGTCGATGCGAATTGCGATTTGGTGCTTGGCAGGACTTGCACAGGGCTTAGGATAAAATATATTTCGCCTCAAAGGATTTTGAAGTCCCCATTTCACCTTTTCCTTTCGTTTCTTCCTCCTTTGCATATCTGCCTACCCGAACTACTCATCTAACATATTTTCTTCCTTTGTAGGGTGCATTTAGACTTGCAGACCCTGAACATTTTCTTTTAAAATTCTAACCTAACCCCTATCCCTTATTTATCCTATTGGTTCAGATTAAGCTGTTGAACCAGTCTCATTTTCTACCTATCTACTGATAACCCAAGATCAAATAGTTTGGAAAATCTTTATTTTCTAACCTATCAACTGAAATTGAAAACTATCCAATCATGATTAAATTGTATGACTGGACAAACCTATCTAAAGAGTAGTGGCATTTGAACTTGCAACACTTTCAGTTTTATTTCTTTTATGGGGTTTTTCTTTCTTGGTTCATTTTTTTTGTTCATTCTTTTCTCTTTTTTTTATACCCTCTTTTCTTTCTTTTTTCATTTTTCCTTTTTATTTGAAATCATTTGAATTTTCAAAAGCCTTTTCAATAATGAAAACCTTGCACGAAATATGAAGTTTCGAGTCACTTTGAGATCCTATAATTATAGGGTACTAACAGTCCCAATCTTCTTGCAAATGTTTATTAAGATCTTCATTTGAAACAATCATTAATAACTCCTGTGGTGACTAGGTGATGCAAACCAGAACAAATCCTCCTAAAATAAATGTTGAATTACTTGAGTTTACCATGAAACCATCATAATGCTTATACATGAAATCACAATCTAAAACAAACTACATTTCCAAAGAAGCTAAACTAAAACGAGTAGTCTTTAGTGCGACTTTTTAAAGGTTTTTACGGTGGTTTTTCCAGTGTAATTTCTCTAAAATCCGCCTGGAATTCATTTTAAAGAGAAGTTTGATTGCTAATATTGCACAAACGAAGTGCCTTAGGGGTTTTTGAGGGCGTTGAATTCATAATTAGACTCAAAAAACCAATTTAAATAATAAAAACCGAGTTTTTACCTCAAATTTTTTCACCGAATTTCGACACCTGAAACTCCAAAAATCACACTAAAAACAACTCCAAACTAAAATATATTAAGTGATACTTTACAATAGGAAATTAAAGAAAAAAACCTTTATAACAGGATCAAGCCATAAGATATGTTAAGTGATAATTTATCGTAAGGAATTAAACTTCAAAAAAAAAAAAACAAAGAAGAGAAAGAAGAAGATGATATTGAAGCCATTAAAAGAATTCAGATCTTTCAATTTATATCTAACTTAACTTTAAGTAGAAGTTTATGAATTACCTTTCCACAAGAAGCATAAGGTATTGTATCTATTCATCTACTTTTAATTTGTTTACTCTTCTATTCATTCTCTCATATCAACTTGCTTGTTTTTATATTGAGATTCACGCGACAAATAAAAAACATCTCTTTCATCCTGATACTTTTTAAAGCAAGTAGAATTCTAAAGCGAGTAGTCTTTAGTGCGACTTTTTGAAGGCTTTTATGGTGACTTTTTAAGGTGTAATTTCTCTAAATTTCGGCAATAATTTATTGAAAATAGAAGTTTGATTGCTAGCTTTGCACAATCAAAGTGTCCTAGAGGTTCTTGAGGGTGTTGAATCCATATATAGAGTCAAAAAACCAGTTTGAATAACAAAAACCAAGATTTTACGTCAAAATTTTTCACCGGATTTCGGCACCTGAAACTTCAAAAAATTACAGTAAAACCAACTCCATTCTAAAGTCTTTGCAAAGTAAGCATTTAAACCCTGTCACTGAGATACCTCGGCATTTAAAGAATATTCTCATGAGATGGCACTTCACTCAATTTTTATTTATATATATATTTGACATAGTTTTTCACCTCTTTGACTCTTGAAAATTTTTCTTTAGACGACACGGGCATTTCCGATATTAGATTTTCTTTGTTAATTCAGCATTTGGATGCATTTGGTTTGTTTTTGATTCAGTCGTATTCTGAGGCGGGTTCGGATTGAAACATCCTTAATTTACTTGGGTCATTTGTTTTGAGGTGGGTTCTGTTCGTGACATTTTTTTTTTTTTGAATTTGGTAGTTCGTGACATCCTTCATACCCGTGAGGTGGGTTCTGTTCTGTTTGTGCTGGGTTATTGAGTAGGGCGAGAGGCTAAAAAGCACTCGAATGCCGGCCGCTCTAGGTCCTTATACCTGGCTCTGAAAGTTAAGAAATGTTGTAATCTGGTACGAGGTTGTATGGGGATTTGTGGGCCTGTCAGTATCTTTACTATATATGTTGCAGATCTGAGATTTTCTGTGGACTATTATAAATATTATTTCTTGAAATTGTGCTCGGAAGCAGAAATGTTATCAGAGCTTCTCTGATTAATGTTGTATTTGGACAGGCTGAATACTAACCATTCATCGGGTTGCATACACTTGAAGTGGCCTAGAAGGCTTTACGATCGGTTTCTGAAACTATGGCACTGGTGAGTGGCTACTGTTTATTTTTACTTTTACGGCTTGTTGATTTTGTTTAAAACATGATCTGTTTGGTGTCCTCTCAGGAATTTCTCAGGATATTGTTTCAAGAGTACATTGATTTGCTTTGATGTGCATGTTACTGTTTACCTTCGGATGTGATTAGCTGGTTGCAACTGGCAAATTTTAGGGTTGTTTTTTTCTTGGGTTGGTAAAAACCTTTGGACGTGATTAGCTGTTTGCAACTGGGGAATTTTTAGGGTTGCTTTTTTTTGGGTCGGTAAAAGAGCTGCATTTCATTAGGATAGAGAAAATGTACATATCATTCTGACCAGTGGCAGAACCATAGCTTTTTAAGCATTCAAAATGTCTTTCTGAAAACTTAAAATATTATGTGGCATTCATTAGGCCCGAGGCCAGCTAGAACGAGCAAATCAAAATATTTATAGAATGTATCATAAAAGTAACCAGTAGTGAAGTAGGCAGATGTTATCAACCTGATTTTAGGATTGGTTGATGTAAAAAGCTAGCTTTATTCTAGAAACTGGACTGTTGGTCTTGATTTAACTTTATTGTCGTGGGTCATAACGACCAATTTACTCTCTCTTAGTTTAGATTTATTAATATCGTTTTTGGATGTTGCTTACACTGTATAACTGCCCGGCCTGACTTGAATTGGGTCAAATGATGGAACTATAATAGAGCCCTGCTTTTACTGATCCGGCTCTTTCTTTGTGGTTGGTTTACTAATAGTTTTCAGCATTAATTAAAATAGTAATTAAAATATAGTTAAATTAAGTGACTTTGCACAGAGCTAGGTCTAATTGTGTGAACTTACATTGGAAATAGTTAACAGAAGGTAGGGGAGAGGGGGAAGCCTATAAAAGGGCTCTGATATGTTATGGAATTTTAGTCTCATACCCCTTTATCTTCACTGTGAATGATAGATTGACGAGGTAAGAAGGAATGTAAATAAACTTGCCAATTAAACCATAAATACACTGCTTATGAAAAACAGCTTTTGGCTGCTATAAGCAGTCTTTATATGCATATATGGTTTAATGCTTGGTATATATGGCATGTTGCAAATTATTTTCCTTGGAGCAAGTTGAGTGCTTCAAAGAGTTCTATTTTGCATCAGAGGTGGACGTTTAAAATACGACCTTGAACTAACTATCTTAATGTAGGCATTCAGCAAATTCAAGTTCTCACAATTCTTCTGGTGCTTTCTATTATGAACTGCTGCTAGCTAATTTTTCCAATCAACAATCCTAGGTTGTTGTAGGAATTAAACATACACATTATGCACCCATATAAGGACATGGGGGTTGGAAAATAATTTTACTAGACCATTAAAAACAGCATAAAGAAAACGAGGCATTAATGATTCAAACTAACAAGTTGAATATTTTTTGTTTGTTTGTTTTTTTTTGTTTTAACTGAAGCAGTTATTTTTTATTTAGTAGTAAAATCAGGTTGGGCCGGGGCCAAATCAACCATCGATACAAGACGACAAACAAGCTTCCTATTGCATGATGAGCAGCCTTTCAAGGAATGCAGATTTGTGAAGGATTTCCATCGTTTATGCTAAGGTCACCTTGCGGGAGTAGGCAACCTTTGTTTGCATAGCTATCAACTTCTTTGTTTGAGCCTCTGAGAATGTGGAAGAATTGGAAAGAAGAGAATTTCAGCAAGATGAACTTCAGTCTCTGGAGGATTTTGTTTAGGACTGAATCGTTGACTTGATCTTTCGAGTGTAGCTTTTTTATCAAGTTTTCGGAGTCTCCAAAGGCTTGCAAATCTCTGATGCCTTTCTCACGAGCAATTTGGCAAGCTTTTAGCAAACCAAGGATTTATGCTTGGTTATTTGTTCGCTGCCCTAGACACCAGCTGAAACTGTCTCTTCTTGTGCCGTCCCGAGAGTAAAGTACACCTCCTGCCCCTGCTGTCCCGGGGTTTCCTTTGGAGGTTCCATCGAAGAAGATCGTTGCTTTACCCTGTGTCCTCCACCAACCTTGAAATATTTCATCCGAGTCCCTTAACCGCCAACCTGGATTTGTTGAAGGTCTAGCTGCGGTTTGATTTCTGTCTCGGAAGACAAATGTTCCCATCCATTTCCTTTCCTCAAGGAGGAGAGAGTTATCGGATTTGAGGGCTTGGTTGCTAATAGTTTCAAAGAGGAGGGCTTTGGCTTTGGAAGCTACTGAAGAGGGAGGCCATGACGAGTTGTTGAAGATCTGGTCGTTCCTAGCAAGCCAAATTTTCCAGCAGACATACTTGGGGATGGTGTGCCAAACACGAGACCAAAGGACCTTGCTGGAGATAGCCTGAGGGTAACGCTCCATCCATGTGGAATAAAGCTCCACAACAGAGATTTGGGATGGAGCAGCAACATTGAGACCATGAAGGGTAAGGTTCCACACTTCCTTGGCAAAAGAACAGTCCACAAAGAGATGGTCCGAGGTTTCAAGAGCATTTCTGTAGAGAGCACATCTATGAGGGCCTGCAATACTTCTTTTCAAAAGGTTTTCCCCTGTCAAGATCTTCTTGTGCATTAGCGTCCAGAAGAAAAAAATTATTTTGCGGAGGCCCATGGGATCCCACACCAGGCGCTAGAAGCTAGCTGGAAGGATCCTTTCACGCTGTGATTGAAGAAGATGAAATCCACTCGCAGCAGTATAGGTACCACAGGAGCCCCAACCCCATGAATCAGTAGCAAGCTTGTGAACCGAAGGTGCATCCCTTAACTCTGTTTTGAGAATTTCAAGTTGCTGTTGCAAGTGCTCCGAGATTCTGGGAAAGACCCAAGAATTCCAGTTTCCTGTCTCATCCCACTCTGAAATATCCTCAAGTGTATGGATTTCGCGCTGAGTCATCCATTCCCAGATCTCATTGAGAGCAGCAGCGTTGGCAAGGGGCGAATGGCCCATAATACAAGCTTTCCACAATTTGACTTTTTTCCCATTACCAGGGATACAATATAGATGTTTCTAAAAAAATTCGATGCCTCTCCTGCAGAGGTTCCAAATCATCGTGCCTCTCGTGTTGCTGTCCACTTGCAATTCCCTGAGGGAGGCGCCTTTTACATATTTTTTTCCTGAGCATTCGACTTACTGGGTGATTGGATCAGCGTGGAGCTTCCACATGATTTTGCAACCGAGAGAGATGTTGGCGTGAGCAGGGTCTCGAATCTGGAGCCCACCATCACGAATTGAACATTTCGCAATATCTGAGCTGACTAAGTGGAATTTTCGTTGGTTCCCTTTACCACCTTGCCAGAGTCGCGAAGCATCTTGGAAATCTGTTCAATGATAGACTTGGGTGCTAGCAAGAAAGAAGCTTGGTATATAGGAAGAGCTGAAAGCACAGATTTAACGAGGGTGAGTTTTCCACCATTCGTGAGCCATTGGCCACCCTAGAAATCAATTTTAGATTTGATTTTGCTAATCACTTTGCCCCACAGAGAACCCTTGTTGATTCTGAGAGTAATTGGCAATCCCAGGTATTTGATTTTGTCCCATTGAGCATAGCGTGTGAAGCCCAGGACTTGCACAAATTTATGTATTTCGTGCTATTCAGCATTCCAACCATAGACAACACTCTTGCTGTCATTTATGAGAGCGCCAGAGACGTTGCAGTATCCGTGAAGAGTGGCTTTGAAGGTGTTAGCTATTCTGTTGGAGACTCCACCAAGCAGCAAGGAGTCATCAACGAAGAGTGCGTGGTTGATCGGCTCCAACCCATTCGAGATTCTAAGACCAGGAGCGGTCCCAACAACCTTTTCAATTGCCAGCTTCCTACTGAGAGTATTAGCCATACAGGAAAGGGGAGAGAGGGCAACATTGCCTTAATCCCCTCATGGCTTGGAAATAACAGGTTGGTCTCCCATTGACAAGTGGTGCAATCCATGGCTTATCTATACAACCTTTGATCAAATTGATGAATTATGGGGAAAATCCATAGGAGAGAAGGACCCTGTAGAGGAAGGACAGGGTGACCCTGTCAAAGGCGTTAGCCATGTCCAGCTTGACCAACATTCCTTTTTCCTTCCTTTGATTGCTAGAATGGATAGTTTTTTGCACTTGAATGACATTGTCCAAAATATGTCTGCCTTTGACAAACCCACCTTGAGTGATGGAGATGAGGCTTCCGAGGAGCGGTTTGATTCTATTAGCAAGGAGCTTAGCAATGATTTTAGACGAGGCATTACAGAGGGAGACGGGCCTGAATCTCCCAAAGGAGCCAGGATTCGTTTCTTTCAGAATTAGTGCAAGGAAGGTGGAGTTGGTGCTTCCCCCCACCTTAGATTTTTGCATAAACCCTTTGATCATTCTTGCCAAATCAACTTTGATGATGTCCCAGTAGATCCTATAGAAATGGATTGAGAACCCATCAGGACCAGGGGCCTTGTTGGGTTCCATTGACCAAATAACATTGCTGATTTCTTCCTTAGTAAATTGCTTTGTGAGTGCTGAGTTATCATCTCTATTTACCAGTGTGGGAATGTGGGAGAGAGATTCCAAAATGTCCTTTTCGCTACCTTCATTCCCTGTGCTGTAAAGGTTCTGGAAATGAGAGACAGCAACAACTTTGATTTGTTCATTGCCTTTGCAGACCACCCCATCAGAGGTCGTTATTTCCGAGATATGGTTACGGGAGAGGGGAGCTCTGAATTGGTGATGGACATAGGAAGTATTTCTATCTCCTGATTTCAACCAGAGGCTGCGAGACTTAATTCTCCAGTAGTCCTCTTCAATGCGGAAGGAGCGATAGGAGTTGCTTTGGCCTGTTTGCTCTTTTGCCAGCAACGCAGAGGTAATGTCTTTTATATCCAATTCCATTTGTAGGTCCTCCAATAGCTGGACCGCTTCCTTTCTCTGGTTGTTTGGGGTGATAGAAGGTTTTTTGATCCACTCCTTCAAGGCTTGCTTTGTGGCCTTTAACTTCTGCTCCCACACATAACTTGGGGAACTAGTGACAGAGATGTACCAAGCCATTAGGACAGTGTCATGGAACCTTGTCGGGTTCCATTGACCAAATAACATTGCTGATTTCTTCCTCAGTAAATTGCTTTGTGAGTGCTGAGTTACCAGTGTGGGAATGTGGGAGAGAAATTCCAAAATGTCCTCTTCGCTACCTTCATTCCCTGTGCTGTAAAGGTTCTGGAAATGAGAGACAACAACAACTTTGATTTGTTCATTGCCTTTGCAGACCACCCTGTCAGAGGTCGTTATTTCCGAGATATGGTTACGGGAGAGGCGAGCTCTGAATTGGCGATGGACATAGGAAGTATTTCTATCTTCTGATTTCAACCAGAGGCTCCGAGACTTAATTCTCTAGTAGTCCTCTTCAATGCGGAAGGAGCGATAGGAGTTGCATTGGGTTGTTTGCCCTTTTGCCAGCTTCGCAGAGGTAATGTCTTTTATAATCAATTCCATTTGCAGGTCCTCCAACAGCTGGACCGCTTCCTTTCTCTGGGTGTTTGCGGTGATAGAAGGTTTTTTGATCCACTCCTTCAAGGCTTGCTTTGTGGTCTTTAACTTCTGCTCCCACACATAACTTGGGGAACTAGTGACAGAGATGGACCAAGCCATTCGGACAGTGTCATGGAACTCGTCTTTTGATACTCCAAAGAGGATTGAACCTAAAAGGGATCAGACCCAAGTTTTCTTCCTCTTCCAACAGAAGAGGAATAGGCTTATGATCCGAGGTCAGCTTGGGGAGAATTTTGGCGGAGATGAGCCTCCTTTCCAGTAGCATTGAACTCTGATCTAGGAATTTATCCAGTCTGGCAGAAATGTGCTCTTCCCTGACTCTGTTATTGGACCAAGTGTAGAGTACTTTCCTAGGTTTGAAGTCCATGAGGTTCCATTGATGAACTAGGTCTTCAACCAAATGGAGCATTTGGTCTCGGCTGCTACTTCCTCCTCTTTTTTCTTTTGTATCCAACACTATATTTAAATCTCCAGGTATAATGATGTTCTTAGGAGAATGGAGTTCTAAAAAAGCAGAAAGAGATTGCTAGCATTCTTTCTTCTTTGCATAAAGCATCAGTATGTAAAGATTGAAAAGAGTGAAGGTTAACTTACTTGTGCAGTGCCTTAGCTTGGTAAATATCCAGTGCTGGGTCTCGAAGGAGTTTCCCAGTTGGAATTGGTCTTCCTTCCACAAGGTGGCAATTCCTCCTGAGGAGCCCCTTGAGCTTACTGCCTTTCCTGCATTCTTCTGCCATTTCTTCTTGCTGATGTCTAGAAGGGTTTCCCCTTCAATTTTAGTCTCTTGGAGCATGAGGATTTATATAGGTTCCATTTTCAAAAGATCCTTGACAGCTTCGACTTTTTATGGATTCCCCAAGCCTCTGCAGTTCCAAAAGACTAGACGCATTACTTACTATTGGAGGGGTTTGGAGCTCCTCCCTTTGGAGGCCTTTTTTTGGTGCTCCTTCTGATGGACATCTCGATTGTGGGTTGACTTCCTTGTGTTTTTTGCCTTTCTGCTTCTTCCTCCCTTGTTTCTTTGTGGGAATTTCTTCCGGCTCTTTTCGAGGGCCTCTCAAAGGTCTCATCCTCCAAGGCGCAGGAGGTGTCTACTGTCTTCTTTCTGGCTATATCTGCAAATGAGGGGGAGGAGTTTTCGTTGTCTTTTTCAATAGAGGGGAGAATGGGCTGTTCCTTGTTGTCCATAATTGTTTCTGGAGGGTTTGCTGTGTTATTGCCCTCTTCACTAGGCTTGTCTGCTACCAATGAGAGGATGGAGCTCCCTGCCCCAAGGGCCTAGCCTACTGATGGGGCTTTGTCTCCTTTTGCTGCCCCTTTTCCTCTGGATTTTGATGGGGCTATTTTATGAACTATGGTCCATTGTTCTGCTTTTGAAGTTTCACTTTCTTCATCAACCTTCTTTTTGCAGTGCCTCGCAAAATAGCCATAGCCATGATAATGCTTGCATTTAAACGAGAGCTGTTCGTAGTCCAATTCCTGGATATGGGTCCAGTCTGCAACTGTTAATTTTATGACTTTCGGCAGCTCGACTTCCAAGTCTACCTCTACACATATGCGTGTGCAGGAGCACTGATCTTTTATTACTGCTTGATCGATGTATCTTCCAATAGTGTTGCCTATGGTTTGGAGGGACTTCTGATTCCAGCAGTGTAGAGGAAGGTGAGGAAGGTGCACCCACACTGGGACAACTAAAGGCATGTCTTGGGCAGGGTCGAAATCGGGCGTCCATTTATTTAAATATAGCCCTTGAGGACCCATGAAGTATGGCCCATTTCTGAATATGAGGCTTTTGTCTTTTGCATTCTCAAACACAAAAACGAAGAATCCTTTCCCTATGAAATGGCTTTTGATGCCTTCTGTGACGAGAGGAGTCTAGTTTCTTTGCACCGAATCCTCCACGGCTTTGGGGGATGGCCAGAGGCTGGTGAGCTACCCAATGAGCCCTCTTTCAACGAGATTCAAAGCAGATCTGCAAGTTTCCTCAATTGGTAGTGCCATAGATGGGATGTTGTCCAGTTTCTTTACAAACTTCTGTTGCGTATTGGTTAAAGGGCGTTTGTTGCCTCCAAAGACAAGTTTCCTGAAAGCGATGACATCCGGGGGGAGGAAGGGGGTTGGGTCCCCCTCCTGTGTCCATGGCGACAGAGGCCGCAACAAGGTTACAGTCGCGCACAGTTAGGGTTCAAACGCAACGCGGGTCATATGAAATTTTTTGAATAGTTTTAATCATATGCTACGAGCTTGAATTTAAATATTTAATTTGAGTTCTTGGTAAAATTTGATTTTAAAAGTTAAAACTCGGAACACAAAACTTCTCATATGTAAATTCCTGGTGTGTCCATCTGATAAAATTTCGCAGGTGCTCTGAAATTATACAGACCTTAGTTCTCTGTCGTCCTCTTCTTTGTTTACTAGGCACATTGGCATCTTCCTATGTTGCCAGGAAATGTGGGGATGGGGATGGGGACGGGGACGGGTACGTCATTTTTTGAAACAATGTGTGTGGGTTCGTTGGGGATATATATATATATATATATATATATATATATATATATATATATATATATATATTTGTATATTTTCCAGCTCTAAACAAGAAAACTAAAATATTTATGATTTGAACTTTAAAGATTTAAATATGCACATCATTGAACATTGAACATTCACATTGAAATTTCAAAATTTCTAGTTTGATATCAAGTGCAAATTGGAGTTTACGCATACTTGTAAATCTGGCCCCAAGCCAATTTCACCCAAAACTTTAGTAGGGAAAGAGAAGGCCAAAAGTCACATTCTTGGCAAAAAATGTAAAAAAAAAGCACAGTCAAAAGATGATTAGAAAAGAAAGTGATGTCGGTTGGGCATGAGAGGATGTGGAGATTACAGTAACAAATCAAGAGTTTGGAATCACAGTATATGGCAGTAGATTGTTTATTGTGGTTACTTCAAGATTCTAATACTTGTCATAAGGAAGCTTTCCCATCTTTGACATCATGGGTTGATTTACTATTTAGAATTAAATTTTAATTTATTGATTTTGTTATGCAAACAATGAAGTTTGAACACACAAAAGCTAGAATTAATTCATGCTGCACGGTGAATCGTCAAGAGCTACCTGTGAATATTCAAGCAGGGATTGCATCTCTGTGGGAACCTTTAGTCACTTGCACACAAACCAACGAATGCCCCAAACACACCAGGGAATGCTCGTCGTCTCAATAGTCAAATCCGATTGCTTGTCGTCCCAAACTGAATGTCGCCGTTAAAGAGTGAGATGTCGTCGATGAAGAGTGAAGCAATTTTAGGTTTTATGGGTTATGTTTTCACCTTTTGACTTTCCAAGTTTTTTTTTGTTTTTGTTTTTGTTGTTTCTTTTAATAATTTAAATTTTTTATTTCAAAAATCGTTCAACAAAGAACCCTAAAGAACTCGATTTTGGGGTTCCAAGTACCTTAAATGTCAAACGCACCTAAATTTTTTTAACGGAGAACTCGGTTCTTATGGGTTCTTTTCAGAAGAACCCGTACCCGAATCTAGTTGTTGGGGACGAGAACCCGGGACGTGTTCGAGAACCCTACCCCCGAGTTCACGAACTCATGCAACATAGGCATCTTCTATTTTTCCCTTTTTTGTGTTCCTAGTTCATTTTATTTTGCTTCTAATGTTTATTTTTTGAACTTTATTATTTTAATGGGCTACTGGTGGTTGCTTAAACTAGGACAAGTGGTTTTATTGCTTAAGGTATTTAATTTTATGTTTGAAAAATATTTATACTGAAGCCCCGTGTCAGAGTTTATTCATGGATGGTGGGTTTGAGATTGTCAGTGAGCAAAATTCAGGTTTGTGGACAATTGCAGGATTGCTCGTCTGGGAAATCTAGAGAACTCGAGCCTCGACCACTGTCTTGTTTTTTATTTTCTGGGAAATGTGGTATTATTTTCAGTTTCTTCTTTACATAACTGTGTTCCTCAGGTTGCCATTATATAGAAAAATCAATTGCAAGGTCTTACTATTTGTGATGGAAAGGCACCAATATGCTAAGTTGTCACGAACATGGTAATAATTTTTGGATTTGAGAATGTGGGATTAGTTTTTGTTTCATCTTTGTACATCGATTTATTGCAAGATCTTACTATGGTGATGGGAAGCCATATAGGATCTATTTTCTAGAGAGTAGAAGTAATCAGTCGCATCCCCCTTGAACATGGTAGTATTTTCATTTTTTCCTTACAGTTGGGTTATAGCTTTTTTAGGAGCCGTACCATTAGTATGAGTCATATACTCCTTTGGCTAGTTACTCTTCCAGTCACTTTGGAGAGTGCCCCATGCTTTGTCGCACTATATCAATGGTTCTCTTGAGTCAATGTTGCTGGGTCATTAGTGGGCCATGCTATATGTTCAAGGGATGTAAGTTGAGTTGGCCATTTGTAGTCTCATTAACCTTTTGTGTTGGCTATCCTTGTATCAGTTATGCTTGGTGATTCTATATCTTCACAAGATCTCTTGATGCATGTTTGGTGTCGATTGATAAGAGATACATTAAGGCCCTCCATAGACCAATCTCTTCCTATCAATGTCAACTACATATCTAGGAAGTCGATCTAGAAACCATCTTGTACCTTGGAGCTTGCAATCTTTAGTGGCAGTTTTCCTCGCGATTGACAATGGGTTTACCTTATTGGCTCTTGATCAATCAATTCTATAAGTGTTTGATAGTAGATCATCTATTCACACTTGCTAGATTTTAATCGCTGCCTTGGGGTCCATTTTCATCGTTGGTGGACCCTTCTCATCTAATAATGATATTCATCATTGATCAATAATTAGACAATTTTTACCATGCTCGACATCAAGTCATCTATTCCCATGCTGTAGATTCATACCATTGGATTTGGAACAATGACCTTGGGCTTGGGGGCACATCACTCTTTCATGCTACTCTTCCCAAGCTATGATGGCGCATATCACCATCTTATGAGTACTATGAAGACCACTTGGGAATAATCATTTATATTGTGACATAGATCCACATTGTATTTTTTTTCCTGGTTATGATCTCTTTAATGGGGTCGATCCACCATTTACTTTTTTGTTGCCATGTTTTTGCACCTAATTACATGGTTTTGTAGTGTATTATGTTGACACTTGGAGATTTAAATCCTACTTGTCTTGTGCAGATTGCTTGATGTTCTTCGTTGTTAAATGTAATTGTTGTGTGATTGTTAATTGGTTGGATTTGAGAGATTTGTCCAACTAATATAGCTTCTACTTTGGTGTTTGGTTGAGATATTTTCTCAAGTAGTTGATTGTATGGTTAAGCTAGAATTTCTATCTCGAGACTTGAACCAATACTTGTTGTATTTATATGTGCTGTTTAATAGAATACAATTGAGTTTTGGTGTGCAATTGTTTTTCTAAATTGGTATCAAAGCTAGTGGCTCTGTAGGTAACTCCCTTAAGGGAGGGCCCATGATTAGGCTATAGATGTGAGTTACTTGTTACATATTATATGTTAGATTAGTATAAGTTTGTATTTTTTGAAATTTATGTACAATTATGTGATTGTGTGAGAGATCTGTTCAAACATCCTTGCTCTCCACTGTCTCTTGGTTTGTGCCCAAAGTGGTAAGATTAGAGAGAGAAAAAGTGTTAGGAACTATTGTTTGAAGGTTTCATCTCGCCTCAAGTAACAATAGAGGATGAATGTTGTGCCAAAGGGATTCGATTGTGGAATCAAGTTAAGAAGTGATGTTGTAAGCCACCTCTAGTTGCGCGCATCAAATAACTGAGAGAAATTAAATATTCTGGCCATAATACTTTAGTTTGAGATCTCTTCTTGGAAGCAATGACCTTGAAAGCATTTACATCGAAACTCTGTGAAAATTTTGTAAACAATCTGAGTCTAGGATCTCTTCTTGGAAGCAACGACCTTGAAAGCATTTACAATGGAACTTTGTGAAAATTCCGTAAATCGAAATCTTATTACAACAATTGGAAATAATTCTCCTAATTGTTAAATTAATTTTTTACAATTTATTTACTATTTGCTACAGCAAATACTGAATCAATCACACTGCAACCTACACAAATAAACTGTGGAAGAAATAAACGTTGGAAGAAATGCTAGCACACACACACATTAATTTACACAGTTATTTTTGGATCGAAGTCCCCGGAAAAACCCAACTTCGGAAAACCAGTGCAGCAGTTGAGGGTTTTGTTATTATGCAGCAGTGAAATAATCTGAGTACAACTGGATGCCGAAATTGGTAATCCTACAAAGAAAAACTGGCAAGAAAAATCTAGTGAGGAATTTCCTCACTCCACAGGCAAATCCGAGCTCTGACCTCAGCTATAATTGAGCTGTCCAAATTGGCTCTGCACAATCGCTGCGTCACCCTAGCATAGTCACTTCTGCACTCAGCTCAGAACAACTTCTCAAGCCATCTAGTTAGCTGCTGTCTAGGAAAATGTCTCTCCTGGCCTCTAGAACCTTTGTCCAACTTCTGGCACTGAAACTTTGCTTTTTCCCAACAAGTTTGAAATTGCCTGTGGAGGCTACTGCGCTGCTTTGTGTCAGCCTCACTGTGGCTCCTCTACCTCTCTGCAAATGCGCTCATCGGAACTGGAATCCTTCCTCCGACTTCAGTGTCCCTGCCCCTGTCTCATTGCTTTGATCTCATTGATTCTTTCTTCGGCAACTAACATCTGCTAATCTGGAAATCGATTTGCCAATAAAATCGAACTGCTGAAGTGATTTCTCCAAGACCCATCAACTCCTTATAATCCTTTGTAGAGACTTCAACGACCAAGATTAGATCTTAATCGATGGCTATGATTAACTTGAAGTCGATCCGTGTGAGTTTCTTGAACATTCACACCTTGACTTAATTAATTATGATTAATTAGTCATATTCCCTAAGTTTATACCTAGGAATTATTTAAAAACTGACTAATAATCTAATTAAGTCATTTCTAGGTGGAATTTCCAAAAACGATTTCTGGGTTTTGGAGATCTCATGTATTCTAGCCCCTCCACAAAATTTCAAGTCTAGAACACATCACATGCTATAAAAACTAACAAATCCATGGTGCATAATTAGTTATTTTGGATCATATGTGCTTATTTGAGATCATAATAAGATCACACCAAGAGCGATTCCTCACCGCAAAAGAGTCTTCCATTGCTCTGTTGTCAAAAGCCTGGAAAACCGTGACTGTGGGAATGAATCTGTCACTCTTGAATGGATTCTTATCAAGTAATTATTTTAACATCTACGATGTACCAAGGAGGTTTTTTTTTTTATCTAGCAAGGAGACGAATCATGTGAATGATAGCGTTGTTACGACGTTGTATTGTCCTTGGGATGATGAATATCCAGAGCATCGTCCTCTGCGTCTTACAATTGATTGTTATTTTTATTTGATTGTGGATTTTGGAATTCTGAGAGGCAAAAGTGATAAATTCAGCACTAAGACTCAAAACGAGAGCGAGATGCCGATTGCTTGAAGATCGATCAAGAGGAGGCTGAAAAATATAATATCCACTTCTAATTCCAATTTTGGATAAAATGCCAAAGCGTCTCCGAACCAACATTGCTTTATCGGGGATTTCTACCAATATAACATTCAGCCTTATGTTAATGGCCAACAAGGGATCTCTTTGGCTCGATTACCTTGGGCTTCGATGTTTTATTTATTTATTCTAAAGCTATTAGTGGTGGTGACCTATGGAATTATGGTATTATTATAATTTATATTATTTTTAAATAGGAGAAATTTGTTTGTAGAATAAATGTATGTGATGATGAATTTTTCAAAATTATATAATAAGGTCATTTTTGTAAAACTGACTCTAGATACATTTTGTATGTAGACAACTTCCCTAGATAACTAGCGAGTACAATGGTTGGTACCCATGTATCTCGGTGGATGGGAGCTCGTCCATAGAATGACTAGTAGTTCAGTTATTGCAAACAAGCGATTGATTGTGTCTGAAGCAACTATTTTAAGAGATCAAGTGGTGTAAAACTCAATATGGATGGTTGTCCAGATAGTTTGGCAATTGTTGATTTGAGGCTTCTGCAATCTGTGTTGTGTGTAGAATTTTCTGGTTTTATTGCATCAATTTTTATTTGAATTGACGTTTCGAACCAATCCTCTGTGGTTCATCATATTAATATTATTATGTGATTAATTTTCCTTCACTTTCTGCCATTGTAGGTCGGCCCCCATTTTTCCTCCCGTTTAATTTCACCCTCCTTTATTTATATGCTGGGTTGAGATCTGAATAAACTCACTGATCTATCCTGATGATGAACCATAGAGGATTGGTTCGAAACGTTGATTCTAATAAAAATGGATGCGATAAAACCAGAAAATTCTACACACAGTTTGGCAATTGTGGATCTAGGGAAGGATCCCTCATTTGTTGAAGACATGGGAGTGGCCTTCTCGTGAGGTTATGCAACTTGGGATGTTGTTCAGTAATTGACTTAGGGAGATCTGTGATTCAGGAGTTCGAGAGTGGAACTTGGGAATCCAGTTTGCCGACTACACCTTTACAAGGGTTATGAGACAACTTGATGGAGTTTGCTTTATGCAATTTCAATGATGTTTAAAGAAGCTAATGAAGACTTTGTAGACAAGAAGATCAAAGACAAGTACTTGTTAAGGGAGGGACTTGGAGATTTAACTCCTACTTGTCTTGTGCATATTGATTGATGTTCTTCATTATTAAATGTAATTGTTGTGTGATTATTAATTAGTCGGATTTGAGAGACTTAGTGCAACTAATATAGCTTTTACTTTGGTGTTTGGTTGAGATATTTTCTCAACTAGTTGATTGTATGGTTAAGATAGAATTTCTATCTTGAATCAATACTTATTGTATTTATATGTGATGTTTAATAGAATACAATCGAGTTTTGGTGTGCAATTGTTTTTCTAAATTTGACAGCCATGCTTTGTTTATTTTTCGAGCGTGGATATGCCTACTTTAGAGATGGTTTATAAATGTTTGGTTGACGATTGGTTGTAGGTACTCACTGGTTCCTTGATCTTCAGCTCCTTCTTGTGTTGCATCATAATTGTGGTTATTATAATTTGTTTTGGCCAATCAGTTCCTCTTTTGACCTCACACATTAGGGGGCATCTGTTAAAACTCTATTTACCACCCTAGAGAGTCATTGAGAATCGATTGTGGATATCATGTCTTTTCTTCCCTATATTTTCAGTTTTTGTGGGAGGTTGCTCCTTGCATGTTCCACCATTTGTAAGGTGTGACCGGTCTTAGGTTCCACCACTGGCAAGGTGCAATTGGTCGCTTGCTACACCAGCTGCAGCAAGTGACCACTCCTAGAACCTTCTAAATTCAGTGATATTCGAGGAGATCAAAACTGGGTGAGTTGGATGCCTTGCATCATGAGCTTGGGAACTTGTATTGGACCCAGAGTTCCTTAAATTCTAGAGGTCTAGATAGACCCCCTAGCCTTCTCCACGAGTCTATACAAGGAAGGCATCCCATGTTAGAAATGAAGGAATATTTCATGGTAAACTTATGCTGCTCAACTTCAGAATGAAAAACCATAAATATATTGTTAATGGAAAACGGCCTTTCAAAAATGAATTTTTTATATGCAGATTGCTTAAGTGCTTAATAAAAATAGTATGCTGCAAATATATATTAGCCTTGGAATAATTTGAAGTTTGAATGCATCAGAGCGCTTTATTTTGCTTTAGAGGTGAACCATTTAAATACCAGAAAATACTATCTAAATTCAGGAAAAATAAGTTCTCACAATTCTCCTGGTGTCTTCTGTTATGAACTTCTGCTCCATTTTTCCAGTCAGTAGTCAGGGGCTGTTGTAGAGATTAAACATACATATACAACTGTATAAAGACTTGAAAGATGGAAAATAATTTTACGAGACCATTAAAGTACAGCAGCATAAAGAAGAAGCATCATGAAAAATCAGACTTATGAAGTAGAGTGGAACCTCTTAAAGGCTGGTTTATTTGATCAAAAGACTCAAACTAATAGTGAAGCATATAGTAATTGCTTCAGTTGAAAAGTTTTAGTAAAATTGTATACTTAAAGGTAAAACTTAGAACTCAAAATCCATGGTAGTTTAATTATGGTGTGTACATTCGCTAAACGTCCAAAGTGCTGTCTCAGATTATACCCACCTTAGTTCTCTTCTGCTGTCATTTCTATGTTTTACTGGGGGCATTGACATCGGTGTCAGCAATTTCTTTTCTTCCTATTTTTGTGTTCCGGATTCACTTTATTCTGCTCATGTTTTATTACTGTCACCTTTGTACTTCATTATTTTAATGGGTACTGCTGGTTTGTTAAACTAGGACGAGTGGTTAGATTGCTTGAGTCTTTTATTCTGCTTCTGATTTTTGTTATTAGTTTTATACTTTATTATTTTAACGGCTACTGCCGGTTTGTTAAACTAGGCTGAGTGCTTAGATTGCGTAAAGCCTTCGATTTTAAGTTTGAAAATATTTTTATCCAAGCTGCATGTGAGGGTTTGAGCGTTTGTTCAGGGATAGTGGATTTTAGGTTGTCAGGGTTCAGAATACAGGATGGGGACAAACTCAAGATTGCCAGTCTGTAAAATCTAGAGAACTCAAGCCTCAATCCCTGCCTTGTTTTCTATTTTCTGTATTGTGTGTGAGAATGTGGTATTAAGTTCTTTACAAAACTGTGTTCCTTGGCCTGCCATTATGTAGAGCAATCAATTGCAAGATTTTACTATTGGTGCTGAAAAGGCACCCATATTCCAAGCTATTATGAACATGGGTAGGTATAATATTTGGGTTTGAGTATGTAGTATTACTGTTTCTTATTTGCAAAACCATGTTCGTCCACTGCCACTATATACAATAATCTATTGCAAGATCCTAATTTTGGTGATGGAAAGGCACCCATCTGCTCATTGCCAAGTTATTATGAACACATTTAGGTATAATTTTACATTTGTTTCCAATTTAATTAGAGTAGCATCCTATGCTTTTTTGCTAGACAATTCTACATATGTGGTGTTGTGAATGAGACCAGGGATGCCACTTTTTGAAATCCTGGTGTGGGGGGATGTCAGGGTTAGTTCACATATAAATATTATTATATATGAAAAATTTAAATTTTAAAAAGCAGAACTGAAATTTATGTGAATTGGAAAACTTACAACATGAAATGAGTTATAATAGTTATTCACTAATAATGTGGAAATTGAAATGAATGTCTGAAAGTGAAATCTGAATGTGTAAACCTGAAACTGAGATTAAGCACTAAGATAGCTGAAGCCGAAAACCGAGGAGTCCTCTTTAATAATTAGTACTGGTCATTGTTAACAAATCCTTCTCAAAATCGGCATGGTGAATCCCAATTTTTTTCTTCGTCTAAGTTGTTCACAAGAGGCAAATGACAGTAAAAAAAAGAAGAGGGATTTGGGGGTTTTGGACAGATATATATTATAATCTGCCCAGCAGTGATGCTCTGAGGTTTCCTGCTAGGTGTTTTCATTTTCTGCTATTTTTTAACAATGTTTTATCTTATGATGTCCTCAATCTCTGGAAAAAGTTGCCAGGATCAACATCCCAATAGTAGATGTTTCTGTACCTGTCTAAGGGGCATGCTTTCTAGGGCATGGGACACATCTACATGCAATACAGACATGATATCTGTATTATCCCTTTTCCCAGTAATGATAGAGTACGAGCTACATCTCTCTCTTTTTAGAAGCAACATGAACAAGATGTACATAAGGGGTAAGTAAGCATCTGAAGCGCTTTTAGGTAACTTTTGAGATGGGTTTCACCATGTTATCTTAAGGAGGTATGCTTAGGTATCATACTCTTGGATGATTATTGTTTATTTACATCTTGCATGTTAAACACAGTAATATCACGTTATTTGATGCAAAATAAAGGTTTGAGTTCCCTGAATTTATGGATTGACTGACTAATCTGACTAAACCCCAGAAACTGATTCTACATAAGTACATTTCTAAAATGAGAAATCCACGAATAAATTCCTTGCAAGTTATTCTGATGTTTCAAATCGTTCTTCATTCGTAAACTTTACTGATTTTCTTCTTGCATCATTTGTGCAGACTTTACATGTATCGTCTATCAATAAAAATGGCTTTAAAGCACGCATCACTGCAGAATACGCTGGAGTAAAACTCAACTTAGCTCCAAATTTTGTGATGGGGGAATCAAATAAATCCGCTGAATTTCTTAAAATGAATCCTCTAGGAAAGGTATGCTAGAAGATTATGCTGTTATTTGGTAGTGATTCATGGGCCATTGACATACTTCCCTAGTTTTATTTTACCATATGTTACATTCATTTAGATCTTTTTGAATTGCATTTGACAGGTTCCGGTTTTGGAGACACCTGAGGGTGCAGTTTTTGAAAGTAATGTCATTGCACGTTATGGTGAGAATGGCATTTTCAAGTTTTTTGTATGTTGTGCTTTTGTAATAGTGTGTGTGCTTCATGGAATGGATGCTGTTGACCCTTTTTCTCTTTGCAGTTGCACGATTGAAGGGTGACAATACCCTGTTTGGATCTTCACTGATTGATTATGTGAGTTGTATTGCTTATTTTTTTTCTTTTCTGCAAATATTGGTATATTCTCAAATGTTAACTGAAAATTTTCTTTTATGATATTTTATACTTCTGATTACCAGATTCACTACTTGGAACATATTGTTGGCTATTTCAGGCCCATGTTGAACAGTGGATAGATTTTTCTTCTATAGAGATTGACGCAAATGTCATGCGATGGTACTTTCCTCGAATTGGACATGGAGTGTACCTTCCACCGGTCTGTTTTTTGTTCTTAAATAATTTTATGTCAAATGTTTTATTATGGATGTTAGCAGACGTAATTGTACAACTGCAACGTTTGATAATGCAGGCAGAGGAGGCTGCCATTGCTGACCTCAAGATAGGTTTACAAGCATTGAATTCATATCTGGCTACAAACACCTACCTGGTCGGGCATTCTATAACATTGGCAGACATTATTGTGACGTGCAACTTGTATCAGGGTTTTTCCAGGTGCATGACAAAAGATTTCACTAAAGAGTTTCCTCATGTGGAGCGGTACTTTTGGACTATGGTTAATCAACCAAAATTCAAGAAGATTTTGGGTGAGGTTAAACAAGCAGATGCTGTTCCTCCTGTTGTGCAAACTAATAAGAAGGCTGCTCATGCTAAAGAACAAAAGCATAAGCCTAAACAGGAGGTCAAAAAAGAACCTGCAAAGCCTAAGGTGAAAGATCCTCCAGCAGCTGAAGAGGCAGCAGCTGAAGAGGATGAGGCCCCCAAGCCAAAGCCAAAAAATCCTCTTGATCTTCTGCCACCCAGTAAAATGATTCTCGATGATTGGAAGAGACTTTATTCAAACACAAAGACTAATTTTCGAGAGGTTGCTATTAAAGGTGTGTGTTAAAACTTCATATTGAACTTGCTATACATAATTTTTATATACTGAGAGAAGGTAGTTTCCAAATATAACATTAACTTTGTTGCAGAGGAATTGTTTCCACACTAAATTTTGGATGTATCAAATCATCTGGTGTTGCATCTTATGGTATGATTTTTTTCACTTGGTACTTGTCTTTTATTCTTATTTATACCAATCTCTGTTTGTGCAGGGTTCTGGGATATGTATGATCCAGAAGGATATTCCTTGTGGTTCTGTGAGTACAAATACAATGATGAAAATACAGTTTCATTTGTCACATTGAACAAAGTCACAGGATTCTTGCAACGTATGGATCTTGCACGCAAGTATGCTTTTGGAAAGATGCTTATCATTGGAAAAGAAGGCCCTTTTAAAGTCAAGGGATTATGGCTTTTCCGTGGTCCAGAAATTCCCAAGTTTGTTATGGATGAATGCTACGATATGGAATTGTACGAATGGACTAAGGTAGACATCAATGATGACGCTCAGAGAGAGCGTGCAAATGCCATGATTGAAGATCAAGAGCCCTTTGAGGGTGAGCCTTTGTTGGATGCCAAATGTTTCAAGTGATATATTCCCTTGCATGTCAGTTTTGAAGATTTGGTCTCGTTTAAAACTATCTTGTTTTGTCTTAATGTTTCATCCACAATTTATGCGGAGAAGCCTTTTATACAACTGCTTGAGTTCAAACTACCTTTGAGAGATTGAGTTATTGTATGAGGAATTTTCCGGAATTTTATGTGAGTTGTATTGCTTATTTGTTTTCTTTTCTGCAAAAAGAAAACAATGAGGGTTTCATTGGTTTAGCAATGAGGGTTTGATGTCATTGTTGATGGAAGGTTATCTAGTATGTATACAATAAGGCCACTTGTGGCGTTTTTAACTGTTTTGACAATTTCTGTATTTTTTCATCCATTCGACATGCTATTTTATGTTTTGTTAGAATACGAAGCTTTTCATTAGAGCTCATTAGCGTTTCTACCTAAGAAATTGTCATATTTGGGTTTTAAAGAAGCATTGAGATCTGTTTCCCCTTCTATTTTAGCATAATTGCAAGATGAACTGTTTTTACTAAATGCCCATATTTGAACAAACTGGTACTATGTGATTCATTTCACTAGTTTCAATCTCACTTCTTCACCCCTGTGAGCATTACCCGATGCAATGAGTGCTAAGTGGATTATTCAAAAATCCTAAGAAATTAGTCAGTTACGACTACCTCTCATGGAAATGGTCATAGATTAATGACACTTAACACAATTGAATCCCAAAAATAATATTTAATATAATGCGCTGCAGAAACCCCTCATACTTAAAACTGATACTGTTTTTACTACTCACTTATTTTAGTATCAATGCCATGATTTGATTGCTTTAACACATGGCATAGTATTTCCTTTAGATTTGTTAGAATTGGTTTTTCTGATAAAGTCAGTACATGTTAATATTTTATCTGAACTAGTTTTTAGTAATTTGATTGTTACATTTAAATTATTATGACTATGGTTATTCGACTTTTCAAATAATGCATGCTAGAGGGGTGACGCTTACGCACCCAGCAGTGACGTACTTTGCAGGATATGTGCACATTGAATGCTCATAGCTAGCTTTTAGTAATTTGATTGTTACATTTAAATTATTATGAATATGGTTATTCGACTTTTCAAATAATGCATGCTAGAGAGGTGACGCTTACGCACCCAGCAGTGACGTACTTTGCAGGATATGTGCACATTGAATGCTCATATATCCTGCAGTGCAGTTCACATCATTGTGGGGGTGCTTTTTGCTCGTCTGCCCATTTGAATCTATTATGGAGTACCAAGAATAAGTGTTCTTGAAGGGTGTATGAACCCATTACATTATTATTATTGTTTTGAAAAAGAAATATTTAACCGTTAATTTTTGTTTTATCGTTTGTTGAATTTGGTTTTGGTTTTTGATTAGTTGGCGTAAATTAGGTATCAGATATAAGAAATTGGAAGAGCATCCATTGCAAATAATTCACACACAATAATTGAATGTATTGCACAAAATAAATAGAGATACATATAGTTGGAGTGAGATCCAACTAATTCTAATCTTGGAGATTTAGGTTGAGAGAATATCTCAACAGTCTCCTACAAAACCTCAAAGCAATCCCCAAACTTAGCACACAGCATTAATGTGAGCATTATCTCAAACACCCCCTTTTAATGCTTAAATTTCAAAACTTACAACACTGAAATCACAATTACAATTTTTTCATTTTTCTTTGTCTCACTGGTTTTCATCAGCAACTCTACCCACTCTGTGGTCTTCTGGATTCCGCTCTTTCTTTCTCCACATCTTCGAGCTTACCTTTCAACCCATTTAAAGTACACCCGCTTCTGACCATCAATGCTGAATTTGTAAGATTAAAGATTCTTGACACCCCCGAAGAAGAGTCTCGACACTGAACTACCCTATGGAAATATTTCCATCTGTGAAATAACCCCGAAGAATAAATTTCAACACTCTATAGGAAAATATTCTGGATATAGAATATGATCAGTGATTAATCCTACAAAGTGACCTTTACATACAAGGATCTCATTGTCTAACCTGTAACTGATGCTCTTGAAGCCCCGAGGAATGACAAGATCCATCAGCGTATAACAAATTCTCACAATCAAATTAGTCAATTGTCCTCTTGGCACCGAAGAGCGACGAGAATGACTAATTTAAATTGTGTAAATTTATTCAATAATTGGCTCTTCATAATTTATATAATTATACAAATCTTCAATAATACAAATTCCTCACACTAAAACCAAAACTTTCTTCCTTTGCATTAGACGACGGAAGCAATGGCTCTGCCCTTTACACATCACGAGGCCTTTTCCTCACAGTTTCCTTCACAGCGACAACATTCCTCCACAGCCATTCTAGCTAGCAATAGCGTCCGTGATGATAGCAGCTGAGTCCTCTTTTTATATGCAGAAATAGCAACGCCGAAGTCATTAGCGACTCCAGCGGCATACAAACAAGCTATGCTCCCAGGTTTGAAAGGAATGCTTCCAATATGAATGAACGCAGAGATCCCTTGATTTTTTTTTTCAACACACAACAAAAGTCGGGACGAAACTTTGCACTTAAAGTACGTGATATCTGGCATAAGCTTTTATATGGAAGCCAGCTCGCTCATTCTTTACTTGCAATCGTACCGTTGACTTGTAAAAATCCTCTACAAAAGAATCCAAGTTACACAACAGCTGCGTAGGTTCATCAACGTATGTCGTCTGGATACAGTCTGCATCATCGGGGGAACTACAAAGATCTCAATGAATAATCTCTGACTGTGTGAGCTCCGTCAAACGCCATAGTGATCAGGGTAATCCGTGTTAGAAGCGAGCGAAAGTCAAGTTCTGCGTTCCCCTTCTCGTTCTGGTTCAAGCGAAATGAGTTCAGCTCCTTAGAAAAGCAGCGCTGGCATAGAAAACAAGAAGGGCTGGATGAGAAAACTGGAAAACGTTTTCACCAAGAAAACACAGGTTGCTTACACCTCTGCTCTTAAGTTATTCTGTCAAGCTCAGATCCGCTCGAAATGATTCCATCAACCGTTCTTTGTATGCGTATTCAGAATGATGGCTAATAAGAAATCAATGGCCAAACAACATAACGTAGACGTTATAGTGAGTGGATGAACGACATTCGGTAGCCGTTGGCAGTGAGATCATGGCACCTGCGACCTGTCATCTAAAACTTAAATCTTCCGCACAAAACTATTTATTATATATATACACGCTACATTCAACACTCTTATCCTACCTATGTACAGATAATCCACAACTTAGACTCTCACATCTTCCTGGCCTTCCCGTGAGGGAATCAAGCCAGAACAGGGTTTGATACCATATAAGAAATTGAAAGAGCATCCATTGCAAATAATTCACACACAATAATTGAATGTATTGCACACAATAAATAGAGATACATATAGTTGGAGTGAGTTTCAACTAATTCTAATCTTGGAGATTTAGGTTGAGAGAATATCTCAACAGTCTCCTACAAAACCTCAAAGCAATCCCCAAACTTAGCACACAGCATTAATGTGAGCATTATCTCAAACATCAGAGGTAAATCTTTCCTTTCATTATGCATTTTATGTTGTAGTTTAACTTTTTTTTTAATGATGTGTTTTATGGTAAATTTTAACCAAAATACGACAGAAATTTTTAAAAACTTCAGTTTAAGTTGTTTAATCTGTAAAATTCAAGTGCTGTAGGGTTTTTTAGAGTGTTGAATCTATATATATATTCAAAAATGTATTTTAAACAACAAAAAAATCACATTTTGTTTACAAGTTAGACTACACCTGCATCCTATTGTCTGTGCCCTTCAAAAATGTATTTTAAACAACAAAAAATCACATTTCGTCTATAAGTTAAACTACACCTACATCCTATTATCTCTACCCTAATCCATGACCCCACAAGGTAGACTACACCTGCGTCCTATCCTCTGTGCCCTAGTCCGCTAATAATTTGGTGTCTATATAAGCCAATACCTTGGTCCTATAATGTTTCCTTATAAGTATTGGTACTTTGCATTGCTTATTCTGAAAGTGGTATTAGCATAGAAAGAAAGCCCATTTCCAATGAAGTGGGGCAACAATGAGACCGCTGTATTATGTTGTAATCCAGTTCCAAAACATCCTAGGAACCGGGCAATTCCACATCACATGCTTCACTGTTTTCCAAATCATACACTTAATTGTTTTTGGCTTATGACGGAGAATACAATTCTGTAAAGCTGATACAATGAAAACAAATCCTCAATTGCTGAGCTATTGTGAAGAACCAACCTGCCACGAACCTGAATAGAGAAGTGCAAACGTCCACTAATAAGATAAACTATGCCCCTGTATATTCATCCTACTGAGCACTTTCGAGAACGTTTATGTCCATAAAGCTGAATTTGGACATTTTCTAAGATAACATACCCCGCCGTTACCTTTATCCCATGGAGCACTCCGCAATTGAGCACGTTTGTGTTCATAAAACATAATTTGTAACAGTAAAGGACACCTTATGTGGAAAACAATCTAAATTGAATGGGGGCAACCAAATCCCAGCGTTTGGCGAAAGTCGAAAAAGCATCGAGTCTGATAAATACTCTGTGGTGCCGCCGGGCCTTTGGTCTGAGGTCTGCCGGTGCATCGAACAACACGTCATGTACAGATTTGTAAATAATGGATGCGAGCGCAAGAAACTCTTGAACCTGTCTCGACGGGCTTATGTTTAAAACGATACTCGAGAACTTCGACATATAATTAAGTAAATTCCATATTTCTTCTCGGATACTTAATCCGTTAGGGTTAGGGTTATGGTGCAGTAAGTATATGGTCCAGTAAACCTGTTGTTTTTATATGAAAAGCAGGAGGATAAAAGTCTTAATTTTTTTGCATTTTTCTTGAGTCAAAATTATATATATATATATATATATTATACATGTTACATTATATATTAATTTGTTAATATTATATGAATTGATTATACATTGTATAATCAATTTATAATGGTTGGTTAATTAAATATAGGTTAAATTATATGATTATTTATTATATGAAATTTTTACAAATATCTTTATAGGAAATGTGGTTTCAATGTGGTTAATTTTGAGGATAAGATGAGAGATCATGGCATCAAACTTAAATAGATGAAAATAAGAGTATATATGAAGATAAAAGTTAATTGACTTAAAAGAAAAAATATTAATTTTTCCTATTTTCATTTCATTTCATTTAATTTTATTATTTTTTATTATAATTTTATTAAAATTAAAAATCAACCATTCCTAAACCAATGGTCAAAAAGAATAAAAGGAGTAAAGAATAAAATTAAATTTGTTATGCAGATTGAAGAAGGGAAGGGTGCTAAGATAAATAAATAAATAAATTATAATAAATTAATCTTCATCTAGGAATATAGTGCAGCGATCCAATACTTGCTAAGACTCCAACCATTGTCTCTATTAAGGTTGATCGTTTTTTTTTCAATCTCTAAAGCCTCCCTTAATTTAAGGTGAGGAAAATGGTCAATCATTTTTTCAATCTCTAAAGTCTCTCTTAAATTAATGTGATGAAAAATAGTCTCTCTTAACTATGGTCTCTCTTAACTTACTGTGATGAAAATGATCTCTTTTGAGCCTCTTCATTGCAATTGTGATGGTTAGTCTCTCTTAACTATGGTCTCTCTTAACTTACTGTGATGAAAATGGTCTCTCTTAAGCCTCTTCATTGCAGTTGTGATGGTTAGTGATAGTTAAAGAATAATATAATCAATTTATAATTGTTAATTAAATTTAAGTTAAATTATATAATTATTAATTAAATGTAGATGGCTTAATTGTTTAATTCATTTATAAAATCAAACTTACAATTTAAATGGTCATACTCTATATCAAATAAATAATTTTATAATTGTTAATTAAATATAGATTATTTATTATATGAAATCTATACATTGTATAATCAATTTATAATTGTAATTAAATATAAATTAAATTATATAATTATAAATTAAGTATATTAAGTAGTTGTTTAATTTATTTATAAAATCAAACTTACAATTTAAATAAGAATGGTCATACTCTATATCAAAGAAATAATTTTATAATTGCTAATTAAATATACATTAAATTATATGATTATTTATGATATGAAATTATACATTGTATAATTAATTTATAGTTGTTAATTAAAGATAGGTTAAATTATATAATTATTAATTAAATGTAGATTGAGTAATTTAATTCATTTATAACATCATAATTACATTTAAATAAAGATCATACTCTAAGAAATAATTTTGATGATTGTTAATTAAATATAGGTTAAATTATATGATTATTTATTATATGAAATCCATACACGGTATGAATTTAAAAATGTTAATTAAATATAGGTTAAATTATATAATTATTAATTAAATGTAGATTGAGTAGTTATTTAATTCATTTATAAAATCAAATTTACAATTGGGTCATATTCTATATCAAAGAAATGATTATTTTGTAATAAGAAAATTTCAAACCAGGATTAAAATCACTTTCTTTTTGGTGTTTTAACAAAATTTTTATATTGAAATTTACTTTTTAACTCACAAGGTAAAATATTTATTTATTTATTTTAATTAGAGGAATAGACAATTGGGTCAGGTTCATACTCCTATGATATGAGGTCGATTATGGCCACTGTCATTATACATCTAGTGCCTATGATAGTCTTCTTCTTCGTAGACCGGGTTACTTTGGGGGAATTTAAACCTTAGATCTCTTTATTTGCACTAAGTCGAAATCATGAGAAATTAGTAAAAAATTAGTCAGTTACGACTACCTCTCATCGAAATGGTCATAGATGAATGACTTACTTAACACAGTTGAATCCCAAAAAATGACTAATATAATGCACTGTGAAAGCCCCTCAATACATGAATAGTAATATTAATACTATATGTTATTCATTCATATATACATATGGAATTTCAAATTTAACCATAACTAATATTAGTTTAGATATAATATTTACAAAAAATTATTATTACTATATAAATATCTTGTTTTGATAATAATTCAAATTGTAATTTTATATATTTATATTTGTGTGAATTTTGAGCCTAACAAATTACACTTAATCATTTTTGAAGTTTGATAGATAGAAGATAGAAGATTAACATGGATTTATATTGATACATTGCTAACAGTTCAGAATAGATAAACATATTACGAGTGGTAATTAAACTTTGGTGGGAAGGATAACAACTTTTTTCTTTTTGTTATCTCAACAAAGCTCGATCGACAAAACATTTTATACTTTTACATTACTTATGATTGTGTAGTGTGGGTTTGCGCTCCAAAAACCCATATTCATACTGGATTTCATAAAAGCTTCTTTCCATTTACTTATTTTTAGCAAAGGTGTTCCCATTTTTTATTTTTATCTTTCTGTATTTTTGGTCACCAAACTATTTTTGAGAGCTCTTTTTTTGACAAATTTTTAAGATTTCGCTATGGGGAAGTCAGGTTTTCCTTGGAAACATCTACCGCACTTGAGGTATGTGTTTCGAATTGGCATATAGGAATAGGTTCTTCCTTGCATTTCTTTGTTGCATTATTCATTGTATCCATTTCCATCTCTCTACCATAAGTCTTTTCCTATCAAGTTGCGACACTAGCCTTCCTTATTGCATGTTGTAACTTGTGGAGTAGTGCCTACCTTCCATGGGTGCCTGAGATTTATACCTTGATTTCCATTTGCTGCCCATATTTCATTTATTCATAGGCCCAGGAACTCATCTTTAGACCAACAATGACTTTAAGTTGAATTACATTCTCTCTCTTAGTCTTTGTTTGGCCATCTCTCAAGGGTATTCCTGTCATTGTTATGTTGCTTTCTAGTTTCACATGCATATCACTGCTTATGTCCTCGTGCCTATTGCTACATTTTTGTTTACTTGATCCAAATTACTACCATTGCAGTCACTTTTGACCTCTTTCCATTTGCATTAGCTTGTCTTTGTTTAGTGTTACTTTTACCCATGGAGAGAATCATTGCGATGATTGTACTTTACTTGCCAACACCATTTTTCATTCACTTAGCATAGGTTGGTTCCACGTGATGGAACATAGATGCATGCCAATGTGCTATTTATTATCTCCAAAAAAGCTTACTTTTATATCTTTTCTTGTGCTTGCTAAACCATGGAAAAAACACCTATCTAGTATACTTATATATATATATATTTTAAATTTTTTATTTATTATTATTATTTTTTTTTCGCTCACAAATCCATGGAGATACAAAAGAAAGAAAGAGGGAAGGGGAAACCATATTGATTTATCTTCTAAAAAGTGGTAGTAGTGAGTCACATTCCCCTTGAACTTAACAATATTTTCATTTTTGTCTTACACTTTGGATTATAACTACACCATTAGTAAGAGTCATATACTCCTTTAGTTGATTACTCTTCTAGTCACTTTGGAGAGTTCTTCAATGCCCCATGCTTTGCCACACTATATCAATGATGCTCTAGAGTTAATTCTATTGGGTCATTTGTGTGGCATGCTATATGTTCAAAGGATGTGAGACTGAGTTGGCCATTTGTAGTCTCATTAACCTTTTTAGTTGGCTATCCATGTATCAATTATACTTGGTGATTCTATATCTTCAGAAGATATCTCGATATATGTTTGTTGTCAATTGATAGGAGATACATTAAGGCCCTCCTTCGACTGATCTCTTCCTATCAACATTGAGTACATATCTAGGAATTGGATCTAGAAACCTTAGAATTTGCAATCTTTAGTGGCAGGTTTTCTTGCGTTTAACAATGGGTTTACTTTATTGGCTCTTGATCAACCAATTCTACAAGTGTTTTACATCAACGCATTTGTTCACTCTTGCTAGAGTTTACTAGGTGCCTTGGGGTCCATTTTCATCATTGGTGGGTCACTTTGCATCTATTAATGACATTCATCATTGATTGGTAATTAGACAATTTCTACCATGCTCGACATCAACTCATCTATTTGTCTGCTATAGATTAGTACCATTGGAGTTGGAACAAATACCTTGGGGTTGGGGGCACATCACTGTTTCCATGATACCCCTCCCAAGCTATGATGACACATATTACGATCTTATGAGTACTGTGAAGACCACTTGGGCATATTAATTTATATTGTGACATATATTCACATTATATTTGTTTTTGGAAATGATCTTTTTAATGAGGTGGATCCATCATGTACTTTTAACATTGTTACCGATGAAACGAGAACTATTACCTCAAAACGGGAATTCTAGCCCAAAAAGACTTAAAAAACATGAAAAAACACCCCAAAAATAAAAATTGTGTATTCCAAAACACATTTGTTTTTTTCTCAAGGCCAAATTTCAACATTTTATAAAATTATGCTAAAAACGAAATTGTTTCTTGAAAAAAGGATTGAAAAAACACCCTCGAAACAAAACGAGTTGACGCTAGAATAACAAAAAAAACATTGTGTCACACTTTTGACACATTGTAACAATGGAATTAAAGACAACATATTAGGATATTGAAAAATTGTAAAATTCTAAATTTTTTGATAGATGATGTTAAATATAAACAAAATCATGTCTGGAGGGCTTATCATTTCGAACAATTTTTATCCATGTTGTTAAACATAAAATATCTTTACTCTAAACAACCCTAAAATTGTAATTATTTTCAACCATAACATTAAAGATAAAATTTCGTAGCGCATAAAAACCTTAATGACAAGTTGTAAATCTCAAGTTTTTAAATCTTAAGTTTTCAAGATACTTGAACCATGAAATTATGGAGAAATTATATGACTTAAACAATTTTTAAAAATGAACAAGTAAATGAAAAATTTATTATTCATATATTTGTTTGTTTATATATAAAAACATATTTTTAAACTTTTTTTTATTGTTTTTCTATATTTTAAATTATAATTGTTTTAGTTTTAAGACAATAAAAATTAAAAATTAAAATATTCTTATATATGTTTGTTTATATTTTAAAACATATTTTAAATTTATTTTTTTTAATTTGTTTTTTTATATTTTAAATAATAATTGTTTTAATTTAAAAAAAAAAATTAAAATTTTTTATATTTGTTTATTTATTTTTCAAAACATATTTTTTAATTTGATTTTTTTGTTTTTTTATATTTTAAAATTTAAAAAAAAAAAATTTAAATTTTTTAAATAGTTTTTGTTTGAAAAAAATTAAAAATTAAAAAAAATTAATTTGTCGCCCGTCGGGGGCTGGAGGTAGGCTAGGCAGCCTTCGACGGCGTCGCCCAGTCGGCCTCTGGCCCCCGGCTGGGCGGAGAGCAATTTCGAGAATCACCCCCAGCTGGGCGGAGAGTGATTCTCATAATCGCCCTCTGCCCAGCCGAGGGTGATTCTCAGAATCGTCCTCCGCCCAACCGGCGGTGATTCTTAGAATCACCCTCCGCCCAGCCGGGGGTGATTCTCGAAATCGCCCTCCGCCCAGCCGGGGACTGGAGGCAGGCCGGGCGGCGCCAATGAGGGCTGCCCATCCTGCCTCCAGCCCCCAGCTGGGCGGCCCTCGATGTCACCACTCGGCTGGCCTCCAGCCCCCGGCTAGGCTGAGGGAGATTCTCGGAATCACCCTCCGCCCGGCCGGGCGGCACCGTCGAGAATTGCTCGGCCTACCTCCGGCCTCTGGCTGGGTGGAGGGCAATTCCGAGAATCACCCTCCACCTAGCCGCAAGTCAGAGACAGGCTGGGCAGTGCTCGACGGTGCCGCCCAGCCTGCCTTCGGACCTCGGCTGGGCAGAGGGCGATTCCAAGAATCACCCCTAGCTGGGTGGAGGGCGATTCCAAGAATCACCCCCGGCAAGGTAGAGGGCTATTGTAAGAATCAACCCCGGTTGGGCGGAGGGCAATTTTGAGAATCACCCCCAGTTGGAATCGCCCTCCGCCCAGCCGGGGGTGATTCTCGGAATCGCCCTCCGCCCAGCCGGGAGTCAGAGGCAGGTTGGGCAGCGCCATCGAGGGATGCCCAACCTGCCTCCGACCCGCGGCTAGGTGGAGGGTGATTCTTGGAATCTCCCTCCGCCCAATCGAGGGCTGGAGGTAGGCTAGGAAGCCCTCGACGGTGCCGCCCGGCCGGCCTCTGGCCCCTAGCCGGGCGGAGGGTGATTCTGAGAATCTCCCTCTGCCTAGCCTAGGGTTGGAGGCCAACTGGGTGGCGCCATCGAGGGCTGCCCAGCCTGTCTCCGCCCAGTCGGGGGCCAGAGGCAGGCTGGGAAACCCTTGACGGTGTCACCCGGCCTACCTCCGTCCCCCGGCTAGGCAGAGGGTGATTCCGAGAATCACCTAGGGCTAGGCAGAGGGCGATTCTGGAAATCGCTCTGGGCTGGGTAGAGGGCAATTCCGAGAATCACCACCGATGGGGCGGAGGGAAATTCCGAGAATCACCCCCAGCTGGGCGGAGGTCGGCCGGGTGGCGTCATCGAGGGCTGCCCAGCCTACCTCCGGCGCCTAGCCACTGTCGAATGAAGGAGATTGGGTTTTGGATCTATTTTCAGGTTCAGGTAAGTTTTATTATACAAATTTAAATTTAAATATTTTATTTTTTACTTTTTATGTCTTTATACTAATATTCTTACTTATTTCTTTTGTACTTGATGATTAGGTACAACATTAGCATGTTGCCTACCAAAAGGAAGAAATTACATTGCCATTGAGAAAGACCCAGTGCAATGCAAATTTATTTCACAAAGAATTAACGCTCTTGAATTCATTCCAGATGCGGAGCAAGAAGTTGGTTTAAGGAAAGGGGATTTTAATGAATCACGTGTGGCAAAAAAAGCAAAGGAACCTCAACCACCATTATATGGAATGGTTGGAAAGGGACACTTTGGAAGATTTGCAGACATGAAACACCCACTAGAAGATGACAATGACCAAAATGAAGTAGAAAATGTTGAGGAAGAAGCCATCAATGATGTTCTAGATGATGTTGAACATGTATTAGTTGATATTGTTGAGGATCTTTAAGTTATGCTTGCAAACAAAGCTCATTTTTTAGATCTATTAATCAATTTTACTTGTAATGTTTAGAATTTGATATTTTATGAGAAGAATCCTTATTTTTTGCAAAAAACATGTGATTACTATTATTTTTTGACATAAAATTCAATAAAAATGCTATTTTCTTAAGTTTTTTTGTTAATATTTTCCCAAAAAATTAGTTTATTTAACATGTTTTTTTTTTTTTAACAAAAAATCTCTAAAAGTGTATTTTTTTCATTCTATTTATATTGAAAATTTGTATTTTTTTGTCATATCGTTCAAAATATTGGTTTTTTTAGTGACAATTATTTGGTTTTTTTATTGACAATTATTTGATGTGCTTTGAAAAATTAATTAGCAAACCTGTAGAAAATATAAACTTTATAATATTGACCCTTTTTTCATTGTTTATCTATGTGAAAAGGTGAAGATATCCTTACAAATTTCTATTTAGAAAAAGTTTATTCTTTTCTTTTTAAAACACAAGTACATAAATGCACTTAAAAATAAACATCTCATGGAAGAAGATATTAGAAAAATGTATAGAGTCAAAATCAATCCTCTAATAAAACGTTGGTGATGATACGCCACCACTATTCAAAATCGACATAAAAAGCATCATAGGAAAAAAAAAGAAAAGATTCTGCATCACCACTTTTCAAAATCGGGTGTTTTTCTTGCTACGTCAAAAAGTAGGTACCAGTGCAGTTACCTATTTCATCGGTAACAATGTTTTTTTAATTGTTGTGTTTTTGCACCTTATTACATGGATTTGTAGTGTATTTTTTTGGCAGGCATGTTTTTTTTCTTTTACTTTTTACGAGCATGGATATGCCTACTTTAGGGATGGTATATATATGTTTAGTTGTAGTTGTTCACTGGTTCCTTGATCTTAATCTCTTTCCTTGTGTTGCCTCATAATTTGGTTTTTATAATGTGTTTCGACCATCAATTCCTATTTCGACCTCACACATTAGGGGGCATCTGTTACAACTCTATTTACCACCCTTGAGACTCATTGAGGACATATTGTGGATATCACGTTGAGACATTATCTTTTCTTCCCTATATTTTCAGTTTTCGTAGGAGGTTTCTCTTTGCATGCTTGGCAAGATGCGATTAGTCGCATGTTTCACCTTTGGTAAGGTTTCACTGATCATAGGCTCCACCACTGGCAAAGTGCAACTGGTCTCTTGCTACACCACTTGTAGCATGTGACCACCCCTATAGCCTTCTAAATCTAATGATTTTTGAGGAGATCAACATTGGATGAGTTAGATACCTTTCCCATGAGCTTGGGAACTTGTAATGGACTCAAAGTTCCCTAAGTTCTAGAGGTCTAGATAGACCCCCTAACCTCCTTCAGGAGAAAGCATCCCAAATGAGAAAATGAGAAATATTTCATGGTAAACTTATGATGCTCAAATTTAAAATAAAAAACCATAAATATATTGTTAAATGAAAATGACTTTTATAATATATTTTTTTGTATTTATATTACTTAAATGCTTAATATAAATATACGCTACAAACTTGGAATAATTTGAATGCATTAAAGTGCTTTATTTTGCATTATGGGTGAACAATTTAAATACTAGGAAAAACTATCTAAATTCAAGAATAAATGGCCCAGGCACATGAAAACATTTTATATTTATTTGAATAACAAAAATAGATAATTTTACATTGTAAGACGGTCTTATTTGAAAACAACTCCCCTAGCTGCCATTGTGTCCATGTCTGAGCCATTGAATTAAATGTTAGACGATTGAAATGTTTTAGGCCATTAGATCCACAAGTAAATAGTTTTATATATGTTTTTTATAATGTTATTTTTTTTTCTTTTTAATAAGTTAGATTGAATTAAGGTTTTGGTGAATTTTGAGTTAAAATGTTGTTATTATTACACACAAATAAAAATAAAAATAAATTAAATAAAAAGATTGATATAATGTAATGAACATTTAACTAGGTCAAAAAAATAATAATAATCAAATAAAATAAATTTAAACTATAAAAACAACCTATGGTATTGACTCATGGTATTCAGGTGGAATTTAGTTTATTTAAAAGGGGAAATTAAGATGGCCTAGATCAATCTTAACTTTTGATCTACCAAGAGCCAAGAGAGATCAAATGTCTTGATATGCAAACCTCTTTTAGAATGGAAAGAGAATTGATCCCTATGATAAATAATATAGATCTAAACTAATTATTTAATAAGATTATTTATAAATATTTATAACCATTATCCTTTTGAAATTTTACTTGATAAAATGTCTCTAAATTTTCATACATCCAAATATATAATGTAACGAACATTTAACTAGGTCAAAATATAAAAAAAAATAAAACTAATCAAATAGAATAAATTTAAACTATAAAAACAACCCATGGTATTCATGCACTGGAATGTAGTTTATTTAAAAGGGGAAATTAAGATGGCCTAGATCAATCTTAACTTTGGATCTACCAAGAGCCAAGAGGGATCAAATGTCTTGATATGCAAACCTCTTTTAGAGTAGAAAGAGAATTGATCCCTAGGATAAATAATATAGATCTAAACTAATTATTTAATAAGGTTATTTATAAATATTTATAACCATTATTCTTTTGAAATTTTACTTAATAAAAAGTATCTAAATTTTCATACATCCAAATATATATAGTTTTTCTTGTTCTATATTAGTTTTGTTACAACAATTTTATTATTCCAAAAATACATGGGTTTTTTTGTTATATATTATTTATGTTACAACTTTTTTATTATTCATGAGAAGTATTTATTTAATACATGAAAAATTTAATTAATAATTAAATTTTTTGAAATATGTGATTTTTTTTTTTTTAAATTTCCAAATTATTTCAAAGGACATGATTTATCTTGAGCAATAATAGTGAATGTTCATAATTCTCATTTACCTTCACCTCTTTGGAATTTCTAATGCCCAATAATTGAACTATATTTCTTATATGTTTGTGCTTTAAAAATATATTTAAGAATTAAGCTTGTGCTATGATAGATATACTTTGAAAAAGACTTTTGATCACCCAATTTACTTTATCTTGAACTGTTCATCCATGAATTAATAGCCTAATTTCTTCAATTTTAGTTGATTCTATACTACCAATTGCTCCATATGTTGCAAAGAAAATGATGTAAAACAATAATATAGGAAAGAGTAGTATAGAGGAAATGAGTAATATAGAGGAAAAAATATGTTATATGATTTAATTGAATATTTAACTTATAAATATGAATTATTTTAACTAAAAAAAATTATGGGTTTGGAGAATTGTTTGGATAAAGAAATTGGTTATGCAATTTAATTGAATATTTAACTTATAAATATGAATTATTTTATTTTAAAAGAAATTATAGATTTAGAGAATTGTTTGGATAAAGAAGTTGGTTTTTTTATAACCTAGTTAATAGAGATAAAGTATATATGAAGATAATTATTATTATTATTATTTTTAAATAGTTAAATAACATATTTATTATTAATCTCAGACATAAATAAATTTTTAATTTTTGAGAATTTTTTTTTTAATAAAACATTGATCTTATGAGACGAAAAGGAAGAATTTGATGACAAACGAGTTAAAAGTAAAACATATTGTAAACTTAAATCAATTGACTGGCTGTAAACAATTCAGTCAAGAAACACCACATGTGATACAATGCCCATGAAAGTGTCTCGTCAACTTCAAATCTATAACCATCAAGGAAAATGTTTGAAACCCTATGTTTTCTCATGCAGCTTTCCCAACAAAGTTTGAAATTTAAATCACAGGGTTTTTGCATTGAAAAATCCAATCAAACAATTAGAGAGGTTTGTTTTACATGGTAAAAAAAATGATTAGTACATGCTGTATCAAATGATGGAGATTTCATATTGAGATCGATAATCATCACGATGGAGACAACTTCACTTTACACCATATTTTATCGGCGTTGAATGAAATTTCATTTGATGAAAGCATGATGTTCTTCCAAAATCATGTGTTATTGGAGATAGGTGGTTTTTTTTAATAATTAATTGCAACAAGAAAGTTTCGAAAAAAATGGTATAAAAATAAACAGTGCCAAAAGTGTGTCCAGGGAATATTACTCAATAGAACAAACATAGAGTCACTCAACAACGATTATCCCTTCATCAATGATCTCATTACTCAAAGTTGATTTATCTCAATCATAAAACATTTTATCGCATACCCACCTTGAACATGTGGAGGATGCAACACCGTCGGCCGCTAGGACTTTAGGTTCTTTCCTGCAATTGCTTAAGATGAGAAGAAACCAACTAAAGATATGGATGGTATAGAATGAATGTCAGGTCAGCAAAATATATGCATACCCGAGGATAAGGATTGCAATGACAACAATAGATGAAGAGCTCTAGTGGAGCGCACCATGGCCTACAATTTTTGGCGGTTATGTTCATCTGCTTTGCTTGAATTCGTCTTCATGAGGTTCCTCTGTAAAAGTGGAAAAGGAAGAGAAAGTATGTCAATTTTACCCCAAATTAGATATTTATACTGCAATTTAATTTACTAATTTTCTCCCAAATAGAAATTTTAACACGGTTCCAGTATCTCCTATTTTAACACCAAATTATACCCTTTTCTTGTGGTCATTTTTGGAGAAAGAATTCAATTTCATATTTACACTTTGTTATGTTCAGTCGAGAAAAGTATTTTCTTCAGCTTTGAAGGCATCGAGCATATCTGGACTTCGGGCACAGGCCTACCTATAGGTGTACTCCTCCTTTTCGGTCCGGCCAGGCAGCCAACTGACTTCCTTTACCATAGTTGATGAATTGCCGAATAATTACTGGTCTCCAGATATCGACTTCCTTAATACCAATGAATAATGGCACACATGACACATCCAGAGGAGATGCAGCTCCTTTGGTTGTGAAGCTCCAAGCCATGATGTAATGGTCTTCCACGAACTTCCCAGTGGCAACTGAAAATCTAACTAACATTTATTCGATTATTTCTGTAACTTATTAATAATTGTATTTAACCTAAAAGTAGAAACTCTTTCAATCGTCTAACATCAAAATCAATGGTGCACAATGGTACAAGTGGCATTTAGGGGAGTTGTTTTCAAATAGTGATGCTTTACAGTGTAATTATCTAGAAAATTATAATCAAAGACACTTTCTCGTAGCTTCCGGTTAATTTCCATGTCTTTCTACTTGTGGTAGGATCTTGTTATAGGTGAGATGTTGTCCCTACATAAAAAAATAAATAATTTTTTTTAATCTTTAATTTGAATTTGACATGTACATTGATTTTTTTTTAAAATATTAAGATGGTGACTTCATTTGTGTGGTCAATATTCTCATTCACAAGTTTCTCTACATCTCTCATTTCCTCATCGTTTCCAAGTACATCCACATATTTTTCAAGTTCTCTATTTTGAACCTATACATCTCCTTCATGCTCTCTATTTTGTACCTCCACATTCCTTTAGGCTCTCTATGTTCCTTTAATGCTATGCTCTTTTATAGTATATTATCATTTTTTTTTTCATTTAAAATAAAAACATTTTATAATATATTTTTTCACCATATGAAAATAATATATATATATATATATATAAAACTAAAATATTGAACTAAAAATTCAAAGTAAGTGCAGGGTTTTTTATATTGATGCATCACACTATACTATATTTAGAGGTAAGCAACATTAATGCCCTTTCACTTAATGCGTTATAATGTGTTAAATCTTTATGCAATTCACCAAATCCATTTAGTTTCAATTTAGTCTTATTTTCCAAAAAAAAAAAAAAAATTATTATCATGAAATATATATCTTAAAAATATACAATTATAATTATAAAATATCATTTTTAAAAATTAATGTAGAAATTTGATTGTGAAAGTGGTATTTTTTAATGATATAACTTGTAAAACGATTATCCCTTTTTATTTTTTTAATGATTCAATTAAGATTAATATGTGTATGTTGTCATGAGGAGCCTTTTTATTTTTTTATTATGTTAACTACCTTTTATAATTCTAGGAGGTTCTTAATATTGCCTTTGCTTTTAATAAATGGAACTCAATTATATATTTAAAAAGAGGATTAGGTAAGAGAATTTTAGGATTGTAATTTTTTTGTTTGTCCAACTTGACAATGTGAATGTTTATTTACCTAAAGTTGGCTCCCATGTTCAATATCTCTCCATGGGGTTTGAAGATAAGGTAATGGAAATTGAATGACATATAAAGCAAATAATTTATACATCAAAAAATCATTTCTATATATTATATTAGTTCTCACTTGAGTAATCTTTCAATTTGGAATTCAATTCTTTATTAATAAAGTTGTTTTACTTATTAGGGAGTACAATAATTTTGTAATAAAATAATACGGGAAAAAATATTCACAATATAAATTATTTGAATAAATAGATGTGTGTAAAATATTTTAATAAGAAACTAAATTTGTAATTATAAAATATAAAACTGTAACTTAAATTTGTGAATTTATTTTGTACTTTTTTTCTTATGTATATAGAGAAAGACTAAACCAAATTTGTAGTTAAGAAAATAAACCATAACATAAAGAACAATATCTCATTCCAAAAAATGTCTCCATATTAAAATGACATTCACTTTCTTGTATACTAAGACTATTGCGCTTAGATATGTAGATGAACTTGGAGTAAACTCAATTTTTGTTAATAAAAATTCTCTTTATTTACATCTTTGTTAGATATATTGTACTTGAATGTATTTAAAAGATCTTATTTCAGTTACATGCTCATTTCATGTTTGTTTCGGAATATTATTAATCATAAAAGATTTTCACCTCCAACTTCCTATTTTGATATCTATAACAATTTTTTTTTTATATATGTGAACAAATTATGTTGGTTTACATATATGTTTTCACCTCCAATTGCCTATGTCAATATCTATAACAAAATTTTCTGGTTGACAACTCTTATCATCAATATCTTTGAAACCTCCATGACCTGCTTCTTTATCTGCAACATCTTATTTCTTCTAGACTATTCTTTCTTATATTATTGTCTTACGACATTTCTTTTGCAACATGTAATGCAATTTCTAATTATATTTATATTACTTAAATGCTTAATATAAATATTACACTACAAAATTGAAATAATAACTTGAAATAATTTGAATGCATCAAAACACTTTATTTTGCTTTAGAGGTGAACAATTTAAATAGCAGGAAAAACTTTCCTATCTAAATTCAAGAATAAATGGCCCATGCACACGAAATTTTTTTATACTTATTTGAATAAAAAAAATAATAAACAATTAATTTGGGAACATGATGGGACCATCCCTTTTCAAATTCTGTGATGACTTAATAATAACTTTACAATTAAGTGGACATTAATTTATCCGATTTTTTTTTCCGGTGGACTTGTAATGGATATGTGTTTGATCTCGGATTTATTGGCTTGTACTTGTAGTTGTGTGAAGAGGATAATTGTCCCTCTCCTCGGCATGTGCGGTCCCTCCTTTTGTTATGCTCCTAAGTCTTGTTCATTTGGTATTTTTTTTCACTATATGCGGCTGTGAGGTTCTATGACTATATCTCTGTCATTACTGTGGTTCGTTCTTCGTGGGCATTGTTTGTTATGAGGTCTCGGCCTTTGTTTTCGCTTACTAGACTCGTCGTTGCACTATCTGTTCACCTTTCAACTTTGCATAGCTAGTTTTCGTTTGATACAATGGCTCTGTGGGTATCTCCTGTTCCGTCGATGAGCTCGAGGGTTTTGAAACTTGAATCTTCTCTGTCTGCAAATGGGTTTCCCCTTATGGGAGGTTCTATGGTGCTTAACAGTATTTAATTTCGAATGCACCTTCTGTTATGCTATTTTCTTGCCCATCGTTTAACGGTTTCTCTGATTGTGATTTTTATTTCTTCTTTCAGGTTGCGACCAGCTAGAACTCACAGTCAACCTTGGCTCGAAGAATGCCCAAGGTAAGTCCTCTCTCTCTGCTTCAATTGTTTGGTCTTTTTATTCCTAGTTAAACTAAGGCTTTCGCTCCTTGTTAACAGGTTCCTTGTTTGGTTGGCGACTGGTTGGCTTCTTCTTCGTCTTGTTGCTACCCTCCTGGTAATTTTAAGTTCATAAACCCTCAACCCCTCTACTCTATTTCAAATGTCAATCTTTCCGTGGTTCTTACTGTTTGTTTGTATTTCCTCTGCAGATGGTCATCGGTGCTCCATGTAAGGCTGCCGTTTCTACTGTTGCTGACCCCCAAACGGGTAGGGTCTCTCCCTATCTTCACTTTCAGTCTTTAGGGTATTAGGAATCTAGACTCCTCTGTCGGTTGTCCGCCGTGGTGGCTCTTCTGTTGATTGTAGTTTTGATAAAATATTTTGCTCCTATTTGTAAAAAAAAACTCTGGGAACTAAGGGAGTTCTTTGGCTTCAGTGTTTGCCGTTGGTAACATGATTTTTTCATTGGGGTTTGGAACCCATATACTCGAATGAATATAACAAATTATTATCTATGTCTTTGGGCTGCAACAATCTTCTTGGCATTTGTAGTTAACTTATTTGGTAATATGTAAAAAAAATAAATTTCTCTGGTTGGAATGATACCTGTGTTTCCTCGATTACAATGTTTGATGAACTTCTGTAGCGGTAGCTATTCTGTCGATAATGTAAATCTCTGTTCTTGGAAGTAGTTCCATTTGCACAGTCGATATGATCACTCCTGTTTGTTCTTGTTTATCTTTCGAATGCTTGAAAAGAAAATTTACTCCACTAGTTCTTTCTGTCACTGTTTTAAGTGCGTCCCATAAATTATTGAAACAAGAATAAACTTGACTTAAGCTGCGAATGGATTCAGATTGTTTGTTTCTAATTCTTTTCTGTGATTTTATTCGTCTTTGGCTATCATGAAAATCAACCTTACATATGTATTCTCTTATCCTTTTTGTATCATTTTTGAATAGTTATGTCTTTTTGAAATTGTCAACAATTACATATAGTTATAATGGACAATTGTTTCTTTTTTTTGTTCACCTGATTTCCGTACCTAACTTAAGACAGTAACTAAGAGAAATTACAACGAAATTAAAAAAAAAACATAACTTGTTGTTTAAGTTCTAAATGATAAAAATAAAGAAATAATTAAAATAACTTACGTGAAATGACCTGTAAACCTGTGAGACAAAATACTTAATTTTTTTGTTCACCCTGAGCTGGATTCTCTTGCATCAGGCTCCCGAGGTGACAAAAATTCATGGCTCCGTTCCATGATCTCCTCCACTGAATACCCTACACGTTGTATCTGGGCCGCATCAAACCACGAAATGTCCTCAATGGGACGGTTCTTCCACTTGAAAAGGTACTGGAGGTACTCTTTTCTTTGAGTTCGCTTGGCCACCTGTGTGTCGAGAATTCTCTCGATCTCAAGGGGCTGAGCCAAAGGCATCTGCCTCATCCAAGATCCACTTCTTGTCTGGGTGTCCTGCTCTGGCCATGCCAAACTGTCCATTTCAGGACTGACAGTGTATGGAAACAGATCTGCTATGTTGAAGATGGGTGATATTCCTATTCTTGGGGGTAACTGTAATTCGTAGGCATTTGCAGAAAATTTACGCAGAATTTTGCAAGGGCCAATTTTTTTAAACTTCAATTTGTTGTATTCACCCTTAGGGAACCTTTCTTTGCATAAATGCGTGAGAACATCGTCACCCACCTGAAACTGTACCTCCTGCCGTTTTAGATCTGCTTGCTGTTTATACTTCTGACTGCTGTCCTGCAACTTGGATTTTATTTGTTCATGTAGGTCATTCATTGCTTTGGTGAAATCCTCCCCATCAGCACTCCTTTTTTCCAACTGTCCCAGATCCCGTAACTCATGCACTCCACGAGGATGCATGCTGTACAAGATCTGAAAAGGGCTATATCCCGTGCTTCGATTTGGTGGATCGTTATAAGCGAATTCTGCCTGTGCAAGTACACGATCCCACATTCGTGAATTATCCCCAATCAAAATTCATAGTAAGTTTCCTAAGCTTTTGTTTACCACCTCTGTTTTCCCATCAGTCTCTGGGTGATAAGCAGAGCTGAAGTTAAATTGTGTATCCAACTTCTTCCACAAGGTACGCCAGAAATGTCATGTGAATTTCACGTCCCTGTCGAAAACAATGGACTTAGGTAAACCGTGCAGTCTGACAATCTCTGTGAAAAATAAGTGTGCTACGTGAGTAGCATCACTGGTTTTTTTGCAAGGAATGAAATGTGCCATTTTTGAAAACCGGTCCACTAACACCATCACAAAATCATAACCTCGCTGTGTTCTGGATAGACCTAAGACAAAGTCCAAGCTGACTGAATCCCATGGTCTATTCGGAATAGGCAGTGGTGTGTAGAGTCCTGTGTTTTGACTGTGTCCTTTCGCCAATTGACACACTTTACATCTGGTTACAAATCGCTGTACATCCCTTCGCATATTTGGCCAGTAATAAAAATGACTGAGCTGATCTAGGGTCTTGTCAATACCGAAATGTCCGGCAAGACCTCCACTGTGCTTTTCCCAGATGATGTTCTTTCTCATTGAACAGTCGGGAATACATAACTGTCCTCCTTCAAACAACAATTTCTCCTGTAAATTATAGTCCAGCCATGGACTATGATTTCTCAACAAAGGATTCTGGCAGGCTTCATAAGCCTCCTTGAAATCTGCATCTGTTTGATACAAGTCTTTTAGGTGTTCAAATCCCAGCACTTGTATCGTACTCTCCTGTAAGAGAAAAGCTCTTCTACTGAACGCATCTGCTACCTTGTTGGCCTATCCACTAATATGTTTTAACAGAAATGTGAAACTCTGCAAGTATTCAAGCCACTTTGCATGCTTGTGGTTCGGCTTATGCTGCTGCATAATATACTGCAATGCATAATTATCAGAAAACAAAACAAATTCACTACCCAATAGATAGTTCCTCCAATGTTTCAGTGCTTGGACGACCGCATAAAACTCTTTGTTATAAGACAAGTAATTTTTCCTGCTCTCATTTAGTTTTTCATTGAAATAAGTGACCAGTTTGTCTTCCTGGTTGAGTACGGCTCCAATGGCTGTACCACTAGCATCACAACGAACTTGGAATAGTTTGTTAAAATCAGGTAACCTCAAAATCGGTCTTTCAGTGATCTTCTTTTTCAAAATTTGAAAACTTTTTTCTGCCGCTTTAGTCCAAAAGAAAGGCTGATTTGCCTTTTTGATTGTGTCCAACATAGGTGTGCAGATCTCACTAAAATTTCTTATAAATTTACGATAAAAAATTGCCAACCCATGAAAACTACGAACCTCAAACATGCTCCTTGGGAATGGCCAGTTAACAATAGCTGCAAATTTCTCTGGGTCCATCTTCAACTCATTCTTTGCAATCACAAAACCAAAATAAACTAATTCCTTCTGAAAAAAAGAATATTTCTTCAAATTTATCAGCAACTTGTTTTGCTGCAACTTCTCCAACACATTCCGAACATGTCAGAAATGTTCTTCTTTGGTTTTACTGAAAATCAATATATCATCAAGATATACAATTACAAACTTTCCGATGAAATCTTTCAGCATTTCGTTCATCAAATGCATAAAGGTACTAGGAGCGTTGCTTAATCCGAGTGGCATCACCAGCCACTCATACCGTCCTTCATTTGTTTTGAAAGCTGTTTTCCATTCATCTCCCTCTCGAATTCAGATTTGGTGGTATCTGCTCTTCAGATCGATTTTTGAGAAGTACGCTGCTCCACTTTAGCAATCCATCATGTCATCCATTCGTGGAAATGGGAATCTGTACCTAATGGTAATCTTATTAATGGCTCTCGAATCCGTGCACATTCACCACTCTCCACCTTTCTTAGGAGCTAAAACTGTCAGAACTGCACAGGGACTCAAAATTTCCCTTATCAACCCCTTATCCAGCAATTCCTGCACTTGTTTCTTGATTTCCTCATTATCCTTAGGACTCATTCGGTATGCTGCCTTGTTTGGTAAACTAGCTCTGGGTATAAAGTCTATATGATGACTGATACTTCTCTTAGGAGGTGATTCATCTGGTAAATCATCCATTACAATGTCGCTGAACTCCAGCAACATGTCTTGGATTTATTCAGGAAAATCTGTAATTTTAGTATGTAATAACACTATTTTTGGCCTCCTTACAACAACATATTTGATCTCACTGTCCTTGATCTGCTTCAAAAATTCCTTTCCTCCCACCAGTAATACTTTGAATCCTTTGGTTTCTGTTGTCTCTTCCTCCTTGATGGGCACAAGCGTATGCTTAATCCCATCCTTGAAAAACTTGTAATAGTTTGTCTTCCCATCATGTACCACTTTTCTGTCATACTGCCATGGTCTCCCTAGCAGTATGTGACACGCGTCCATAGGTATAATATCACGAACAATTTTATCTTTGTACTTGCCAATATGGAACTCAACCTCACATTGCTCATCAAATAACAGTTGATGTCCCTTCTATAACCACGACACCTTGTAAGGAGTGGGGTGCTTCAATCTCTTCAATCCCAACTTCTCCACCATCTCTGTGGCCACTAGATTATCTGTACTCCCACTGTCGATAACCAGTCTGCAACATTTTCCATGTGACTTACAAACTGTCCGGAATAATGCCTTCCTTTGAGTCGGGTCAGCTATCTCCTTTGCTGGTTTCAACAATACCTTATTCAAAACTAAGGCTTCCCCTGTCTCTGGTACATTCTCTACTTCCTGAGGTGGTACCTCTGCTTCCTCTGTATGAGCAACATATGCTCCTCTTGCTCTAGCCTGTTCACTCTCAGGACACTCAAAGGACTTGTGCCCCCACTTGTGGCACTTGTAACACTGGATGGCAGCTCCTCTACCTCTGCCATTACCTCTTTCGCGCTGGTATGGCCTTCCTCCCCTAGTGTTATTGTCCTTGTCTGCTGTCCCTGGAGTTTTTGAACTGCTACCTTCATCATTGGGATTGGTAGCTCTACCTTTGCATAGGCTCGTCCTTTCCCTCAGCCATATCCTCCTCCTCTTCTGGCATTCTGTTTCCTGTTTATCTTCTCCTCTGCCTTCAAGGCACTCTGATAAGCTTCATCTATGGTTCTAGGTGAAATAATACTTATCTCATCCAATATTTCCCACCTTAATCCATTTACAAACCTTTCTGTTTTTTCTGGGGTGTCTTCTATGTAACTTGCTCTTAGGTTCACCCGATAGAATTCTTCGCTATATTCCCTTACTGTCATTCCCTTCTGTTTCAGATTCTGCACCTGCCTGTACATAACAATATGATAATCTTTGGGTAAAAATTTACTCTTCAACTTAGCTTCCATTCTGGTCCATTTTTTGATAGGTTGCTTATTCAAACTCTTTCTCTCTGCTTGCACACTATCCCACCATAAGGATGCATGTCCTTTCAACCTGGTGGCAGCGAATTTAACTCTTTTATCTTCGTTGATTTCCTCATAATCAAAGTACTTATTTAGCTCACTGAGCCAATCCAGCAATATCTCTGCTGACAAATTTCCATCATAAGTCGAAAGCTCAGGCTTTGGCTTATTGTTTGATAGTAAGACTGACCTCAAAAATATAATTTCAGGTCCTTCTCCATCTAATCCATTTGTTGTCTCTGCAGCTTCCTCATCACTATCATCTCCTCCCTCAGGATCCCTTCTTCTTCATGCTTCTACTGCCGCCAAACGGGCATTCAATATCCTAATCTCTTCTCTCAATCCTTCATCTGCTACTCTTCGAATAACTCTCCCACGACCTCGCCTTCCAACCTCCATTTTCCAAAACACTCAACCTGCTCTGATACCAAAAATGATGGGACTAGCCCTTTTCGAATTCTGTGATGACCTAATAATAACTTTACAATTAAGTGGACTTTAATTTATCCGATTTTTTTCGGTGGACTTGTAATGGATATGTGTTTGATCTCGGATTTATTGGCTTGTACTTGTAGTTGTGTGAAGAGGACAACTATCCCTCTCCTCGATATGCACGATCCCTCCTTTTGTTATGCTCCTAATTCTTGTTCATTTGGTATTTTTTTCACTATATGCAGCTGTGAGGTTCTATGACTGTATCTATGTGATTACTATGGTTTGTTCTTCGTGGGCATTGTTTGTTATGAGGTCTCGGCCTCTGTTTTCGCTTATTGGACTCGTCGTTTCACTATCTGTTCACCTTTATACTTTGCATAGCTGTTTTCGTTTGATACAATGGCTCTATGGGTATCTCCTGTTTCGTCGATGAGCTCGAGGGTTTTGAAACTTGAATCTTCTCTATCTGCAAATGGGTTTCCCCTTCTGGGAGGTTATATGGTGGTTAACAGTATTTACTTTCGAACGCACTTTCTGTTATGATATTTGCTTGCCCATCGTTTAACGGTTTCTCTGACTGTGATTTTTATTTCTTCTTCCAGGTCGCAACCAGCAGGAACTCGCATTCGAACTTGGCTCGATAAATGCCCAAGGTAAGTCCTCTCTTTCTGCTTCAGTAGTTTGGTCTTTTTATTCCTGGTTAAACTAAGGCTTTCACTCTTTGTTAACAGGTTCCTTGTTTGGTTGGTGACCGGTTGGATTCTTCTTCGTCTTGTTGCTACCCTCCTGGTAAGTTTAAGTTCATATACTGATCCGGATTTATGCAGGAACGCAACAAAATAAACACATGACCATAAATACAGAGATGCAGCGGAAATAACACTTCATTTCATTAATATCAAAGAACTAAAATTTGCTTACAGACAGAATGGAAATAAAACTAGCTAGGGCACTGGTAGCTATCTCTGAGAAGAAGTCATGGCGGCTACGGGCCTACGGCTAACGTTACAATGAGGGCTCGAAGGCCTATTTATTATTGAGAAACAATGGAGAACCTAAAAATCCAAAAACCTAACCCTAGGAGATGAAGCGCCAAAGCTATGGGCCCCGTCTGGGTAAATTGGTGTTTCAACTTCCCAGGGACGTAACTTTGGCATACTATCTCTGTTTGACGCACATGATACATCATTAGAAAGATCTATCCGAGGACTACGGCTTTCGGGACAAATTTATAATCAAATTCGGGTATGATACCCAAAAAACGTCGTTTAGGGCCTCAAAACGGCTCCCGAAGTTCGGGACCCAAACTGCTAAAAATAGTAAGTTATGCCGAAACTAAAAAACTAAAAGAGACAATGGTGGGGGCCCAAGTGGAATAGGTGGGTGGCCACCAATATCCACCTGGATCATTCCTCCCCCATTAGGAAGCAATGGTCTCCATTGCGTTAAGTTCCTCCATGAGATGAGGAAATTTCTGTTGAACTTGGTCCCTGGTGAACCACTTTCCTTGGTGCAGGATTTGGCCAGCTTTGACAACCCGATATAGTTGGATCCTCTGTTGGCGAGTGTTCTTAATTTTCATGTCCATGATACAATCTGTGGTGGCCTGTTCCATGCAGTCTGGGTTTAACTCTGTTGGTGTGAGTTGTTCTGCAATGTCCGAAGTGTCCAATAGAGGTGGGAAGTAAGGACGAAGGCGATCCACATTGAAGACTGGGTGCAGACCAAGGAATGGTGGAATACTAAGCTCGAAAGCATTTTTCCCTACAGCCTTGGTGATGGTGTACGGCCCGTATCGGAGCGGGCGAAGCTTGCGGTGAGGTCCAGTGAGGCGCTCCTTCTGCAAATGCAGCCATACTTTGTCGCCCACCTGGAAGTTGTGTGGCACCCGGTGTTGATCATGGCGCTGCTTGTACTTCGCATTGGCTCTATCCAATATATCATGAACTTGTTGGCGGATGTGTTGAATGCGCTCGATGAAGCTACTTGCTTTGTCAACTTCAGACTGGACGTGCGCTGAATCGGCCTGAGCAGCTGCAAATGGCATGGCTACGTCAATGGGACATAGTGGCCGGAATCCCAAGCCCACCTGAAAGGGGCTATGGCCAATTGAACTGTGGAGAGCCCGGTTATAACTATGTTGTACATAAGGGAGGCTCTCGTCCCATGTGCGTGGATGCTTTGAATTGTACATGCGCAGAATGTGTACAATCATTCTATTGACGACCTCTGTCTGGCCATCTGTTTGGGGATGGAAAGCTGTGGACTTGGTGAGCTTTGTGTCCAACATTGACCAGAGGCTGGACCAAAATGTGCCGAGGAACCTGCTATCTCGATCTGATATGATAGACTGTGGGATCCCAAAGTGCACCCACACTCGTTCAAAGAAGAGTTTAGCGGTGGCTTCTGCTGTGATATTCTTCTTACAGGCCGCCATGATGGCCATCTTCGAGAATCTGTCAACGACCACGAAAACACAGTCATTTCCATTCTTAGTAGAAGGCAGGCCCGACATGTAATCCATGGAGATGGATTCCCATGGTCGACTAGGGGTAGGTAGTGGAGTATATAGGCCTTGCTTCTTGATGGTCGGTTTGGCAATGGCACAAGTAGTGCAGGATCTGATGTGCTTCTCGACATCCTTTCGAAGGTTCGGCCAATAGAAATACTTCTGTAGTATTGCTACTGTTTTCTCGACCCCGAAATGCCCAGCGACTCGACCGTAGTGTGCTTCCCATATCATCTTGGCACGCTCGCTTGAAGGAACACAAAGGTGTCCCAGGTGACATAAAAGTGCATCTTGGAGGTGAAAATTTGGAACTTGCGTGCCCCCCAAGAGTGCCTTGTAAGTGTGGCCGACTTCTGGGTCACTCTCATAGAGAAGCGGCCAATCAGAAGTCTCGTGCCCACAAGAGTTGAGCACGGTGGTGAGCGCCACGATCGGTGGTCGGCTGAGGCAGTGTGCAACATTATTGGTGCTACCCTTCTTGTACTTGATGTTCAAATGAAATTGTTGCAGATATGTGGACCACTTCTGATGGCGATCATTCTGCAACTTCCCTTGTGTCTGTATGAACTGCAGGGGCCGGTGGTCCGTGTGGATGATTGTTTCCTTCCCCAAAATGTAATGCTTCCATTGTCGACAGGCTTGCACAATGGAATACATTTCTTTGTCATAAGTGGGATACTTGCGAACTGTCTCAGACAATGTCTCACTGTGATATGCCACTGGATGTCCCTGTTGAGTAAGAACCGCCCCAATAGCATAGTCAGAGGCATCTGTCTCGATCTCAAATGGCTGCTGCAAGTCTGGTAAGGTGAGCACTGGGGCAGAACAGAGGCGATTTTTCAATTCTTTGAACGCCTTCTGCTGAGGTTCCGACCAAAAGAATTTTGCTCTCGCTCCTCCTTTGGTGACTTGACTCAAGGGCCAAGTGATATGAGAGAATCCCAACACGAATCTATGGTAGAAATTAGCAAGACCCAGAAAGCTGCGAAGCTCTGTTATAGTAGTCGGGGTTGGCCAATCCCGAATGACTTGGATCTTGGCTGGATCCACATGCACCCCCCTTTCATCAATAATGTATCCCAGATATTGAACCTGGGTCATGCCAAACATGCACTTCTCCAAATTGGCACACAACTTGTGTTGCCGCAGTGTTTGGAGGACTTGTCGGATGTGATGAAGGTGCTCTTCCCAAGTCTTGCTGAAGATCAAAATGTCATCCAAGTACACCACTACGAATGAGTTGGTGAATGGCCGCAATATGTCGTCCATCATCCTCATGAAGGTTGCGGGAGCATTCGTCAACCCGAAAGGCATGACCAGCCATTCAAAAAGGCCTTCCTTAGCTTTGAAGGCAGTCTTCCACACATCAGAGGGTTCAATTGGTACCTGGTGATACCCAGACTTCAGGTCGATCTTACTGAAATATTTTGCACCTTGGAGTTGGTCCAGAAGGTCATCAATCCGTGGATCAAGTACCTATTCGATGCTGATCTTGTTCAGCTCGATAGTCATCACGTAGCTTCAATATCCCATCCTTCTTTTGTACCAACACGATCGGGTTCTACCAGGGCGACATGAACTTTATCCGATGTGACCTTCGCACGCCTCGACCCGCTCGCTGCCTCATCATTTTCCAGAACAGAGCGTCGATAGATCGGTCCATTGGGTAGTGGCGCACCTGGGGTCAGATCAATCGGGTGCTTGACCTGGCAGTGCAGAGGAACCCCTGTGGGTGAGGTGAAGATGTCCACGTACTCCTCCACGACCTTATCCATTTGTTGTTGTCGTGCAGAGGGGCCCTGTCTGGAGGTCGTGGCCACAGTCTTCTTCTTGCCCCGGGGGCGGATCATCAGGAAAACGAATTTCCTGGTTTGGGAAATGAGCTTACTACATTGTTTTGCAGTAACCAAAGAGATAGTCGTAGGAGGTGGTACCTCTGGTATCCTGTACAACTTATTTCCCAAAGTAATAATAACAGGACGAGGTCGAGACTCATACACAGCATGACGCTTCCACAAGTATGGTTGTCCTAATAATACATCAGAAACATCAATAGGAGCAACATCACATAATACCTCATCCGTGAAGGGTTTGATGCTATAGGGAAGGCGACACTGCTGGCTGACGCGGAGATCTCGTCCTTGGTGAAGCCACCCGATGGTGTATGGATGTGGGTGAGCTGTGGTCGGCAAGCCCAACCGCTTCACGGCGTCTGCTGAAATGAGGTTCTTTTGGCTCCCATTGTCGACAATGAACTGTACCAGGGAGCCCTTTACCCACATCTGGGAGTGGAAGAGACGTTCCTCCTCCTCTGGATCTTCCGGTTCCTCCTTTTGGATCTTTGCAGTGGAAACAGTGGCGCTGGGCTCCGCATCAATAATCTGTTTCCCTTTTTCATTCGCCTTTTCAGGTTCTGATTCGGAGTCAGAGCATGCATCTGACTCAGAAGCCCTCATCTCGGCCACTAGCGACTGCTTTGCCCGACACTCACTTGTGTTGTGAGTGGAGCTCTTATGGAACTCACACCACTTTCCCGTGTCCTTCTTTGGCTTTACGGTGTTGTTCTTTTCTTGTGGCTTTGACGGGTTGTCTTTAGCCGCCACGCTCTATCCTTTGTTCTGCGGTTTGGAAGCACCTTTTCCTTGCTTTTGATTCACAGATCCAAAGTCTCGCTTCTTCTGTTTGAATTTCTGCTCAATCTTGGCAGCATACCGGTATGCCGTACCAAGCGAGGAGATGTCGAGGAACTCCATTTCCTCCTGAATGTATCTGTGCAGACAGCTGCGATACTTTAGCACCAAATGCTTCTCTGAATCTTTGATACCCAACTTTGTGCGCAGGGTATGGAACAGATTCGTCAGCTCGTGCACATCTTGATCCCTTTGTTGTCGCAGCGTGGTCCATTGTATGTACTTGTCCTCATAGCTCCCCACGAGATAGTACTGTTCCTTGACGGCGTCTCGAAAAGAATTCCAAGTTGGTACGGCCGAGAACAGAGAGGGTTCTGTCTGGTCCTCGTTCTCACAGTAGGTTTCCCACCAGTCCTTAACATGGGGGGTAGCTTTGAGGAGTGCAAAAATAATCTTCTCCCGGTCTGAAAAGTCATGAACCGAGAAATATCCTTCTAACAGATTCAACCATCTATCTACGGCATCTGCATCTATTTGACCCTCAAATATGGGAATGTCAAAATTTACTTGTACCTTAAAAGGAGTCGCGCCTCCAGAGTGGCTGCTAGATGCAGATGCGCTGCCGGTGGGTAGCCGTTGAAGGATCTGAGCAAAGTTATCCATCATCACGTTCCTTTGTCTTTCGAGGGCCTCCTCGAGCAATATTTTGATAGGATCTCCTGCTCCCTCATCTTTCTTTTCGTCCCCCATGGGCGTCCATCGAGGTTTGCGAGGCTGATCTTGTAAAGGTTCCACCAGATCAAGCCCTAGCTCCAGCCCTAGCTCCTTATACCCCGACCTCGTTGGGGACATGCAAAGAAGGATCGAGAAAAAGCAGACCGCTCTGATACCACTGATCCGGATTTATGCAGGAACGCAACAGAATAAACATATAAACATGAATACAGAGATGCAGTGGAAATAACACTTCATTTCATTAATATCAAAGAACCGAAATTTGCTTGGCGTTACGTAATGGAAATAAAACTAGCTGTGTGGCACCGGTCGTTATCTCTCGAGAAGAGATGTGGCGCCCAACTTGCTTGCGAATCGTTGCTACAATGAGGGTTCGAAGGCCTATTTATTGCGCAAACAATGGAGAACCCTAAACATCCCAAAACATAACCCTAGGAGATGAAGCGCTCAAAACTATGGGCCCCGTTTTGGGTAAATTGGTGTTTCAACTTCAGGGACGTAACTTTGCATACTATCTCCGTTTGACGCACATGATACATCATTAGAAAGCTCTATCCGAGGACTCAGCTGGGAAGAATTTGATATCAATTTGTTGGCGCTTGATACCCAAAAACGCTGCTTAGGGCCTCAAAACGGCTCCGGAAGTTCAGGACCCGAAAAACTGCTAAAAATAGTAAGTTATGCCGAAACTGAAAAACTGAAAGAGACAATGGTGGGGGGCCAAGTGGAATAGGTGGGTGGCCACCAATATCCACCTGGATCATAAACCCTCAACCCCTCTACTCTGTTTCAAATTTCAATCTTTCTGTGGTTCTTATTGTTTGTTTGTATTTCCTCTGCAGATGGTCGGTCGGTGCTCCAAGTAAGGCTGCCATTTCTACTGTTGCTGACCCCCAAATGGGTGGGGTCTCTCCTTGTCTTCACTTTCAGTCTTTAGGGTATTAGGAATCTCGACTCCTCTGTCGGTTGTCCGCCGTGGTGGCTCTTCTGTTGATTGTAGTTTTGATAAAATATTTTGCTCCTATTTATAAAAAAAAAACTCTGGGAACTAAGGGATTTCTTTGGCTTTAGTGTTTGCCGTTGGTAACTGGATTTTTGCATTAGGGTTTGGAACCCTTATACTCGACTGAATATAACATATGCTTATCTATGTCTTTGGGCCGCAACAGTCTTCTTGGCATTTGTAGTTAACTTATTTGGTAATATGTAAAAAAAATAAATTTCTCTGGTTGGAATGATACCTGTGTTTCCTCGATTACAATGTTTGATGAAATTCTGTAGCAGTAGCTATTATGTCGATAATGTAAATCTCTGTTCTTGGAAGTAGTTCCGTTTGCATAGTCGATACGATCACTCCTTTTTTTTCTCGTCTATCTTTCGAATGCCTGAAAAGAAAATTTACTCCACTAGTTCTTTCTGTCGTTGTTTTAAGTGCATCCCATAAATTATTGAAACAAGAATAAACTTGACTTAAGCTGCGAATGGGTTCAGATGGTTTGTTTCTAATTCTTTTCTGTGATTTTATTCGTCTTTGGCTATCATGAAAATCAACCTTACAGATGTATTCTCTTGTCCTTTTTGTATCATTGTTGAACAATTATGTCTTTTTGAAACTGTCAACAGTTACATATAGTTATAATGGACAACTGTTTCTTTTTTTGTTCCCCTGATTTCCGTACCTAACTTAAGATAGTAACTAAGATAAATTACAACAAAATTAAAAAAAAAAACATAACTTGTTGTTTAAGTTCTAAATGCTAAAACTAAATAAATAATTAAAATAACTCAGGTGCAATGACCTGTAAACCTGTGAGACAAAATACTTAAATTTTTTGTTCACCCTGAGCTGGATGCTCCTGCATCAGAACACTTAAAAAAAATCTTTAGAAAACGCACATCGTGGATTGGAGAAGGCTTTGCTTCCTATAGCGAGTAGTGATTAATTGAATTGAATGTGTAGTACTTCGATATGTTGATTGTGTCAACCAGGGGTTAATTGGTTTGTTTGAATTCAACCAGGGAGAATTTACGACAATGTTATTGAATCATTTATAAATCGAATTGAAAGCAATCTATTTATATAATTTTCAACTATATTTTGAAGCTTGCTTCTAGTTGAATACCATCACTTCTTTAGTTGATGTGATGCAAAGAATCATGGGTAAAGTTTATTTACTACCAAAATTTTTAAACAAGTTATGATTGATTTAGTACGGTAAGTCATTTTTTTTTGGTGAATTTGGTAGGTCCTTACTATTTTCTATTAATTATCAAAAAGTAGTTACATTTAATACAAAGTGAGTGGTCTTAATCTGCTCGAAGGAAATCAGGTCTGTTGGCCACCTTAACGCATTAAAAGCCATCCAAAATTGATAATGTTTCCTCCTTCTACTTGCCGCAATGGCCAATTCACTTAGGGTAAGTCATTATTGTGTGATCATATATATGAATATTTATCGTAAATGGCTTTTTTTTTTTCAAATACAAAGAAGTCTATATGTGAATAGGGTTTTGTGAATTATTTTTGTGATATTATGGAAAATGTAAACATAAGATTTTTAAAATAACAATAACATTGTGGTCACATTTTTTGAAAAACTACCTTATAAATCATTGGAATATTGAGATTTACTATATATTTGCAACTAGAATAAAACAATAAATTTCTAAATTTGTGGTCCATTATTTGATGATACTATATTTAACATTATTTTGATAGTGAACGTTCAACTAATGAAGACCGCTTTTACAACAATTTTTTTATAACTAGTAAATACAATTGATTATTGGTGAAATATGATCCTAGCAATTACTATAAAACTACATGAACCTTCTCATTTGGTTTTAACTTATATGTACTCCAAACTGATTTACCATCTCTTCTAGACGTGGAACATAAGATCTACAGTTGTGTAAGAATTGCAAAATTCACTTATGCAAAATATTTAGGAAATGCAAATGTTCACTTAAGCAAAATATTTGGTGTTAGTGGTAAATTAACAACAATGAATGTAGGCACGTAGTTAGAATTGAGGCTTGATTGTAATAAGAAACTTAAGCTGAGGTGATTTCAAAACCAATATTTCTTCATAACTTAGGCATATGCAAACACACAATACCTTTCTTATTCCTTCATAAGCATCTCAATCAAATAAAATACATTGCATAATCAAAGACCCTAACTAAATTTTTGGCTAATTAGTCCCCACTATTCCAATTTATGAGCAAATTATAGTAAACCACTTTAATGTAAAGGAATTGGTGTGGGCGAATGTGAGTGAGTAGATGGTGGGAAGAGAAGAAATTTATATTCTTTATTCAACAACAATTGCAATAGAATATGGTAGCTAATTTTGCTAGGAAAATTCATCATTTAAGTTTGGAATCCTCCAGTCTTAACATCCTAGACAATACTTATTCTTACAATAAGGATAAGAGTTTACTTTAGCAGAAGAAGCAAGAATGATTCAAGTAAAAAATACAAAATTATCAAATCTAAAAAATGATGAAAATTCTCTCAAGAAAAACACTAGAACAAGAAACTCATGAGCACTCCTTCAACCTAAGGTTTATGTTTACACCATTATTCCCTTCTCCAACCATGCACCACCTATTTGTATGGGTGAAGAGTGTCTCCAAGTAATTGGGGAATGAGATGAAGTTGGGAATGAAATGAAAATTGAATATATGTATATCCTCCATAATTATTATATATATATATATATATATATATTATTTATATTATTTTTATTTTTATTTTTTTCTCAATGAAGTGGTAGTTAACATTTTGAGTGAGACGTAGAAGTCTCATATTTTGATACCATCTACTATCTAAGTTAAAGGGTTCAAAAAATTGTTATAAAACCCTTCAATTCACCGATTTAAATGGAAATGACTAAGCTCATAAGTTTGGTCACGTAAACAAAATATAAACATAAAAAATAAGACATCCCAGATGTTTTGTGTTTGAAGGAAATATTATGATCACCCTTCCAAATGTGCATTGTTTATTCCTGTTGTCTTTTCATTTGTCACTCCTCTTCTAAACGAACTTTAATTGCCTTCGACCCATCCACCAAGAAACAAGGCGGCATAGCTAACTTTTCCTGCGACTTAATAAAAAAAATAGTGAAATTATAACATCATTGTTAGTTACTATGTTTTGTAAAAATAGTTATAAAAATGTATCTTTGGGCTGATGCTTAGTAATGAAATACACACTTACATTGTGTACTGGAAGAAAAGAAATGCATGGGAGTTGAAATTACACAACACACGAATTGGTTTGAATAGTAATGAATGAGAATGTTACTACTCTAGTTGATTAGTTGATTAGGAGTTGCCGTTCAATCAAATTTATATTTGTCTAATACTCATATATCATTTAGCAATAATTTAAAATCGTGCATTCAAATGTCTATCATTTGGTTTGTTATAATTGGTTTTTTAGTTAAAATGTATTAATATTCCTAAAAATAATTAAATAATGTATAAATATTCAACATAAAATATATTATACACTTTTTACATTTAACATATTTATTTAATTATTTAATTTAATAATATTGTTTAATAATTATCTAGTTTAATTTACTTAAGAAATTTTTTTTTGGTTGCTTATAACATTTTTTTTATTATTATTAAAAGAGAAAAAAGATTAAATGATTCTATAAATAGAAGATGTTTGATCTGAGACAACTACACAACTTTCTATTTATTAAAATTAGACATATAAATAATCTTTGAAATCACAATTTGTATTACTTAAATTATCATTTAAAAAATTAATTGTCATCTACAAATGTTAAGATTCCACATCCACATTTAATTTAAAGTAAATTTTTGTTTTAAAATTGATTTATGATTATAAATTAATTTTAATTATATATTTGACTATTTATAATAATTATATTTGATTATTTATTATTTATTATTTATTTATTTATTTTTCATTTTTGTTTTTTTTACTTTCTATTTATTATTATTATTATTATTTTATTTTTATTTTTTTGGGCTCATTGTATGATTCTTTGATAGGTGGTTGGTTATAATTTTCTTTTTTCCTTGAACCTTGGCTATTATAAATAGTCAAATATATAATTAAACATAATTTTATAATTATGAATTAATAATAATAATTAAATAAAATAAGAGATATATACATATTATTATTACTATTGGTTAAATAACTAACTAATAAATAAATTAATTGATTAATTAGGTGAATAAATATATTAAAGATTTTATTAAAATAAAATAAAATAATAAATAAATAAATAATTAAATATTGAAAGTCAAACTAGCCGTTATCCTAATGGCTAGTTGAGCCATTTCTATGTCTATTTAAACTTAATGTGCTGATCTAACCTCTCACATAATCCTGATGATGAACAACACATGTGGTTATTACCGAAAGAATTTTACAAATTTATATGATGGATCACAAAAGCTTAGATTCCAAAAATTTCAATTTAATTAATAAAGCACATAGATTTTATAAAATTACTTATTCTTTAATTTAAAAAAAGTCAAATAAATATTCAAAATATTTTAAACTTATTCATATTTACCTTTCTTTAATTTAAATGATTTTTTTTTTTTCAATTTTGTATAATGTTTTTTTTTTCTTTCTCAATTTTTTATATTTTTATTATTAGCTATTAATATATGTTTTTTATAATATTTATTTTAGATTCATTGTTTTTTGTATAATTATTTTAGATTAATTTAATTTTAATTTTAAATTATATTGAGATAAATGAATATAATTTTTTGTTTTTGTTTTTTGAAATGGGTTCGAGAGTTTTATTAAAAAAAAGTTGGGATCCGACCCAAAATCATTACATTTCATCAAGGCTACCAATATTCCTTGCAGGTTTGAGATTGACTACAGAGTCTCAATTCGAATCCTCAAGTGAGTATCTTATGATACAAAAATTTTGTTCTCTTTCGAACTATTTTTTTTTCATAATACTCCCAAGATGCAAATACATTTACATTCCATTTTTCACTACTTTTTTTATTTGACTTTGACTGGCTTCTTGTTTTCCTTGCGAAATATTTTTTCCCTTCTTCCCATCTTGGGTCCAACCAGTGTTTTTTGTTAAATCCGTTGGGGCACCTTTTGGTGAGTGAGCGTTGTTGTCTTTAGGTTCTTCCTCATTTGTTTGATTTTCCCAAGATATTGCTTTTCGAGCTATATTCCTTGAGGATTCAAAAGGGGACCCCATTTTAACATGGGTTTGCTGCATATGAGGTTTTACTATCACTGAATTCAGAGGGTCTTCATTGACATGCACTTCTTCTTGACTAATTTATGTTTCCTTCAATGAATCTTTTTTGGCAAGAAATTCTTGTAGGCTGTCTTTTGTTTCTTTCTTACTTTCAGTCTTTTCTTCTTTGTATAATGTATACTGTCCACTCAGCTCCTTCCCACCATTTGAGACTCCAGTTATTTTTCGAGGCTCTATTATTCTACAAACGCTTGGGGTTGTTTTTATTACATTACCTATTTACACTCAAAATAGAAATGAAACATTTTCATAATCAAGCTTATAAACCCATACATAGTATGGAGTCGTCATATTTATCTCGACAAAAAAAACCGTTATTAAAATCCATCTTCACGCATTTTCGAGCAAAAGTGGTTTTATAAAAATGTTCAGTTTCTGGGTTACGAAAATAAAACTCTCAATTACATTTCTAATAGAAGTTAACGAGGGAGATTCCAAAGATGCAGAGGAAGGTTTAGGAGCCTTACCCATTTTGGAATCATGGAAATTGATGTTGTAACCAAATCAAAGGTAGGAGACCGAGATTGCATGAAGAGACCAACATTACCCCATAATTAGGGATTAGATTCACAAATAACCTTCTTATCCCGAATATTATCAAATACAACAAAAAAACCCTGAGTTAGAGGCTAAATATTTAGTTCATCATTTAAAAGAGGTTTCCATGAATAAGAATTCCACTTGTGTAGATAAGTCAACCACAACCAAAACCCTTTAAATATGCAGACCAACCTTGATTTCCTTTTTCTTTTCATAGATAAAGGCTTCCTCCTCCAAAGGAACATTAAAGGCATGAGCTTCTTGAACTAATGAAAGAATAGATCTGTATTTCAGCATGGCACTGTACGAAACGTGGCTTGAGCTGCCTAAGAGGGGGAATTTGCAAAACTAGCTGCCCAAGAAAGACCGATTTCCTCGCTGGATCACGAGAGTTCATAATTGATCAGTGACCGAGGGAAACCACACAATGGGGGTCTACAAGAAGGATCGAACAAAGAGAACATGAAGCTGGCTAGGGAAAAAGCCTAGCCATCGTGAGAGGTTGCATCATCCGCTGTTGAAGTTTGCAACAAGAAACAATGAAATTGGAATCCGGAAACAACATCCATGATCCTAGTGAAAATTAAACACCTACACTAGGGTGGGGCCCACACAGGCTATTTTTAGGTGTATGTCTATTTTTAGATGCATGTCTATTTTTATCATCCCTTAACTTAGATGGACATTAAACTGTAATCTATTCTCAATGTGGACTTGAAAATAGTTAACTAAAGTGGAAAATTAGTTAGCTAAGTGAATTTCGAGTTAAGAGGTTGGTTGGTGGGACATGCAAAGTGACTTGAGTTGTAGCAGAGTGATTCTAGTTGTAACAGAGTTGGAAGTGCAGTGGTGCATGAGTTGTGCAAGTTGTAAATTAGTTTAACTCAGTTAAGTGAGTTAAAGTCAGTTGTGCTAGTTATAACTGCAGATACACTAGTGAGAGATCAAGTGAATTAAATATTAATTAATTCACATGTAGTGATCCCACATGCAACTAATGCTTTTACTATTATTAACTGCATGCATGTCAGATCCAGTGGAGACTCAGTTGAGTTCTAGGTGAAAGGGAAGATAACTACCAATTGTGACATTATCCGCTTGCACACATGAAAGCACACACACATTGGATGAGCCCATGATATTTACACAGTCAAGGCAGGCAAGTTATCCATTATTTAGGGTTCTTTACCATCAGGGATTGCGCAGTGGAGGCAGGCTGTTTGGAGACAGTAAATTGAGCAAGGGATTTGCCAATTTTTGTATGACAATGTGAGACAGTTAGTTGATGTGATTGGAGTTTTATATGTAATTGTTTCATGATCCATGATATAATATACAATAGAAGATAGTGGGGTTTTTAGTTGTAAGATTTCCCCGAGAAATTATCTGTGTTATGTGTGATAGATCTTTCTTCATGCTTATGTAATTGGTGATTGTGTTTTTAATTCTGCAAATATTAGTAGAAGCGATTCAGTATTTAACTTTAGCATATTGTTCGATCGGGTGAATCCAAGATATACATGATATTTTATAATTTCAACATCTGCTTCATTCCTACTAGTTTAGCTAATTCACCCTTTTTAAAATTTGTTTGATTACATATTTTAATTTTGTTTTTAATTTTATATTTTAATGTAATCACATATCCAATAAATTATAATTTTAAGTTATTTAATTAAAAATTTAAAGATATACTAACATGTTTTATTTCATTAGAATATTCAAAACATCAAAATGCTTAATTAATAGAGATGTGTAATTGAAATGTACACCAAAGCCTTCTTTCTTTGTAGGAAACATGGGCCCTTTGTCACACTTGAACCAAGGACTTATGCCTTACCATGGAATTACTCCACCACTGAGTGAAAAGGGACAATGTATTAAATTTAATATATAAATAAAAGATTATATATTTATTACAGTAAAACTATAAGTAGCTTAAATGGTTAAAATAATTAAGGAAATATTGGGGTGGTAGGTGCGGGGATCATTTTTTTTCCAAATGAAATTAAAAAGTTAGTCATAAATGGGGCCTATGTTGATATTCTAATAATTAAGCTGATGCACTTTTATTATATCACTTGGATACATGCTTCTTGACCTAAGGCATATCAATGAATTAATTGTAATAGAGGACATGGAAATGATTATTAGGCTCACGTGTTTCTCATTTTTCAGTGATCCCAATTTAACAAGGCCCATTCGATAAGTTAAACAAGAGGTTAATAACTTTGTATCAATAGAGTTCTTCCATGTCCCAAGAGAAAGAATCAATGGGATGATAGCTTAACGCACAAAGCCTCCCACTTGGAATGTGGAACATTAAGGGAAAAATTAAGGGTTTCAATCCTCCAATTTATTAATCCAATTTTTTATCTACTTTGAGATTGCAACAAGATGATGAGCTTAGTGAAAAGAGTCGCCTTCACTAAGTGGGCCCGCAGGCTATTTTTGGCGCAAAGTATATTTTTAGACTATGTCTATTTTTAGACATAGGGATCATGTTCTATGAGTTGCAAGATGCTATTTGTGGATGTTTGGTCAAGTCGGGAAAAATATATGGACTTCTATTTTTAGACATACTGGGCGGAATCTATTTTTAGATTGCTAGTCTAAAAATAGATATGTCGAATATTATTAGCTCTTAATAATATTTGGACTATAAACATTATCTTATTCTCTTGGAGCACTTCAGTTAAGTGCACATATGTGGCACAGGAGCTGACAAAAGGAATTACGCTATTCCTAGGGGTTAAGTGGAGCTATTGCATGGAGACTTCAGTTAGAACTCATGTGACAGAGTTTGGTGGAGTTGATTGAGGAGTTAATGGAGTTGTGTTCAGTTTAACTAATCTAAACATAGTTGAACTAGTTGTATTTAGTCTAACTAATTAATACACTAGTGAAGAGTGGTGTGAATTAATTATTAATTAATTCACTAATTATAAACTCATTAATCAACTAAAGAATACATCAGTTAACTTCAATGCATGGATAGTTTCAGTGGAGACCAGTGCAGAGATAGGTGAAAGAGCAGTTTAACTATAAGTTGTGACTATACTGTTGCATATTTGCAGCTACCAGTGATTGGAGGAGCCCATGAGGATTGCGCAGTACAAGCCAGGTGGTTTATGTTATTTAATGCGCCATCCTACAACATTGATTACGCAATAGAGGCTGGCTATCAGGTGGCAGAGATTGGAGCATGTGTTTTGCTAGATCTAGCTTGATTAGTGTGTAGCAATTGGAGGTTGTGCTGAGAGCTTGTGAGGAGCTTTGTACAATGATTGTTACATGATCTCTATGAAATATAATATACAAAAAGTTGGGGTTTTCAGCTTTAAGATTTCCCATGAAACACTGTGTTCATATGTGTGAATGTTTATGGTTTTAATGTGCACATGCGATTGTTTTTATTTCCGCTTGTAATGATCAATGGTAGAAGAGATTCTGTATTGTGCATGAAGATAAAATAGTGTGTGATCAGGAGAATCTCGGTGAATAATATATCAGTTATTCAAATTTCTACATGGTATCAGAGCGATATTGATCATTGGAGCAATTGAAAAACATTGAAGCGGTTGAGTTTTGTGCTGGTGGAATTCGAATTTGCAACAATGTTTTCTTGGTGTCGAAGTTGAGATGTCTTTCAACGGATTGCGATTGGAGTATGCCCTTGAGGGAAGCTAGAGATATATTGCATGGAAGGACAGGATGGAGGCAGTGTTAGATGAAAATGGGTTGAAGGAGTTCATAGATGCAGAAATTCCAATGTCTACTTCTAGTGATGCTGCCGTACTTGACGCATGGAAAAATAAAACAACAAAGTGTCGAAGGATTCTGTTGGAAGGTGTGAAGGATCAAATAGTATCCAGCCTTCATGGTAAGGCTTCTCCATTCTTGATGTGGAAAGCATTGACAGATTTATTCCAAAGAAAGAGCAACCAGAGGAAGTTGGCGCTCAAGGATAAACTCAGAAACATAAAAATGGAGAAAGGCGATAGTATGCCCAAGTACCTCACGAAGTTCATCCAATGCAGGGATGAGCTGGGAAGTGTGGGGGTTACTGTTGATGACGAGGACTTGCTGAGCTTGGCTCTCCTTGGGCTTCCGAAGAGTTGGCATTCCTATCAGTACTCTGTCAATGGTCGGGAGAAATTGCCAGGATGGGAGCAACTTTGGTCGGATCTTGTGCAAGAGGAGATAAGGCGAAGTACCAGGGACGGATCTTCATCAAAGAAATAAGATGAATAAAATTTCGCTTTGGTTGCCAAAGCAAAGAAGGGGAAGAGCAAGAAGCATGCTTCTCAATCCGGTGCGAAAGGCAAGAAGCAGGACATGTCCAAGGTGAAGTGCTTTCACTGTCACCAACACAGACATTACGCCACTAGTTGTTCACAGAAGAAGAAAAATAAGCAGTCTGCTGGATCTGTAGCTGGAGAGGCCTTAGCCTCGCAGTTTGAGCTGGAATTTTTACTGATCGCATGCTTGGTCTCAAGTGTGATGGGTTCAGTGTGGTTTCTTGACAGTGGTGCATCTTTTCACATGACAGGAGATCGAGATTTGTTTACCGATCTGGATGAGAAAGATCTTGGAGTGCACATCGAGATGGGCGATGATGGTAAATACAGTGCGACCAGTATCGGTACCATTTCCTTTGAGAGGGAGTCTGGTAAACCCTTCGTATTAAAGGAAGTGATGCATGTTCCAGGATTGAATAAGAATCTGATCTCTGTGGCTATGTTAGAAGACAAGGGATATGATGTTTTCATTAGCGAGGGAAAGGCTTTCCTGCGCAGTAAGGCAACTGGTGAGACCCGGAGGATAGGGGTTTGAGTTAAGAACCTTTATCAATTGTAGGTAGATGGTTGCGCAGCAATGGCAGGCAAGGCAGAAGGAGTGGTGAGCTAGGATGATGGCGAGTTGTGGCACCAGAGTGTGGGCCACCTTCACCATGGAGCTTTGAAGATACTGCAGCAGATTTCTACTGGGCTTCCTAAGGGTACTCTTGGGCAGTCAGATCAGTGCAAGGGATGTACCTTGGGACAATTTGTGAAAGCCACCTTTCATGAGAAGGATAGTCGCGCCACGACGATCCTTGAGAGAATTCACACAGACGTGTGTGGACCTTTCTTAGTAGCTTCGACAACAAAGCACATGTACTATGTGATATTTGTTGATGATTTTTCTCGTAAGTGTTGGATCTTCTTCATGAAGAAGAAGAGCGAGACATACTCAAAGTTCTGTGAGTTCAAGGCACTAGTTGAGAAAGAATCGGGGAAGTAGGTGAAGGCTCTTAGGAGCGAAAATGGTGGTGAATTCATCTTTGGCGAATTCAAGGAATTTTGCAGTGCAGAAGGAATTCGAAGAGAGCTCATAGCACCTCATAACCCACAGCAGAATGGGGTTGATGAGCGGAAGAATAGAATGATCGTGGGTGATGCTCGAGCGATGTTGCATGATTAGGGCCTTCCCATACACTTGTGGGATGAGGCATGCAATACTGCAGTATATGTGCAGAACCGTTGTCCTCAAAGGATACTTGGCATGAGTACACCCGAGGAGGCGTTTTCTGGTAAGAGGCCTGATATTTCCCATTTGAGGATTTTTGGTTCACCTGTTTACATTCATGTGACGAAGGATGCTAGGAAGAAGCTGGAGCTGACTGCAGAGGTTGCGATATTTGTGGGGTACACTGATACACCCCACAATTATCGTGTGTATCTTCCAGACAGTCGCAAGACTATTGTGCGACGGGATATCAAATTTCATGAGGAGAAAGCCATGAAGTGTTCGCTTGAGAGGGAGCCACACTTGCATGTAGATGAGGAGCTATTAGTTCCTAAGGATGAGCTTCAGGATGTGGATCAGCCACAAGAGGAAGTTCATGGAGTGGAAGAGACCACTCATGCAGCGCTAAGCATTAGAGGGCGGAAGCGCACTACAGAAGCTGAGCGACTGGCTCAAGATGCAGAGAGGATTGTAGGAGCACCTACATCACAACACAGACAAAGACAATCACCTGATTGGTACAATGGATACATGGCTCTCATGAGTCAATGTATCATGACAGAGCCATCCTCTTTCGAGGAAGCTATGGAGGATCTCGCATGGGTAGATGCCATGGTGGAAGAGTATTATTCGATTGTCAGAAACAGTGCATGGGAGATTTTCCCAAGGCCGGAAGGGAAATCAGTGGTGGGTTCGAGATGGATCTACAAAGTGAAGCAGGCAGCTGACGGGAGTGTGGAGAAGTACAAGGCAAGATTTGTTGCCCGAGGCTTCTCACAGATTGAGGGGATCGACTATGAGGAAACCTTTGCACTGCCGCAAGGTATTCTTCCATACGGAGCATCCTAGCTCTCTCAGCACAGATGGGGTGGCACATTCATCAGATGGATGTGAAGACTGCGTTCCTCAACAGAGTGATTGAGGAGGAGGTGTACATAGAGCAACCCGAAGGTTTCGAGATCTTCAGCAGCGAGTCGCATGTGTGCGGGCTCAAGAGAGTGCTGCATGGGTTGAAACAAGCACCTCGTGCTTGGTACACACGGATCGACAATTATTTTACTGGACTTGGATTCTCCAAGAGTGAGGCGGATCCGAACCTATACCAGATAGTGGTGGAGGGTAAGTTGCTGATCATTGTACTTTATGTAGATGATTTGATACTGACCGGTGATGAACAATTGATACTATCATGCAAGGCTGATCTTGAAAAAGAGTTTGAGATGAAGGACTTGGGCCTCCTTCATTATTTCCTGGGATTGGAAATTTTCCAAGGCAGTGGTGGACTGTTTGTTTCTCAGGGTAAGTATGCCCGGGAGATACTGGATAAGTTCAATATGCATGGCTGCAAGCCTACTGATACTCCTCTTCCTGGTGGATGGAGGAAGGAGGATGCTACTTCAGCGAAGGTAGTGGATGCCACTGTTTATCGACAGTTGGTGGGGTCGCTTATGTATCTGGTCAATACATGACCCAACATATGCTATGCAGTTAACCAGCTTTCACAAGCTATGGTTAAGCCTACCAAGCTCTTTTGGAAGGCGGGGAAGCATGTATTGAGATATCTTAGAGGCACATTGGGATATGGATCATGGTACAAACAGGAGGATGAATTGAGGCAGCATGGCTTCACAGATCGGTATCATCATATCAGATATTGTGTGCAGCAGAAGATCATGTTACTTTCATACATTCCTACGGAGGATCAGGATGATGATATCTTGACGAAGGCGCTCACCAGGAGAAAATTCGAATACCACAGAGGTAGGATAGGGGTGGAAGATAATCCCTATCTTGTTGAGAGGGAGTGTTGAGATTGAAACAAGATGATGAGCTTAGTGAAAAGAGTCGCCTTCACTAAGTGGGCCCGCAGGCTATTTTTGGTGCAAAGTCTATTTTTAGACTATGTCTAATATTAGACATATGGATCATGTTATATGAGTTGGAGGATGCTATTTGTGGATGGTTGGTCAAGTCGGGAAAAATAGATGGACTTCTATTTTTAGACATACTGGGCAGAAACTATATTTAGATTTCCAGTCTAAAATAGATATGTCAAATATTATTAGCTCTTAATAATATTTGGACTATAAACATTATCTTATTCTCTTGGAGCACTTCACTTAAGTGCACAGATGTGGTGCAGGAGCTGACAGAAGGAATTACACTATCCCTAGGGGTTAAGTGGAGATATTGCATGGAGACTTCAGTTAGAACTCATGTGAGAGAGTTTGGTGGAGTTGATTGAGGAGTTAATGGAGTTGTGTTCAGTTTAACTAATCTAAACATAGTTGAACTAGTTGTATTTAGTCTAACTCATTAATACACTAGTGAAGAGTGGTGTGAATTAATTATTAATTAATTCACTAATTATAAACTCATTAATCAACTAAGGAATACATCAGTTAACTTCAGTGCATGGACAGTTTCAGTGGAGACCAGTGCAGAGATAGGTGAAAGAGCAGGTTAACTATCAGTTGTGACTATACTGTTGCATATTTGCAACTACCAGTGATTGGAGGAGCCCATGAGGATTGCGCAGTACAAGCCAGGTGGTTTATGTTATTTAATGAGCCATCCTACAACATTGATTACACAATAGAGGCTGGCTATCAGGTGGCAGAGATTGGAGCATGTGTTTTGCTAGATCTAGCTTGATTAGTGTGTAGCAATTGGAGGTTGTGCTGAGAGCTTGTGAGGAGCTTTGTACAATGATTGTTACATGATCTCTATGAAATATAATATACAGATAGTTGGGGTTTTCAACTTTAAGCTTTCCCATGAAATACTGTGTTCATATGTGTGAATGTTTATGGTTTTAATGTTCGCATGTGATTGTTTTTATTTCTGCATGTAATGATCAATGGTAGAAGATATTATGTATTGTGCATGAAGATAAAATAGTGTGTGATCAGGAGAATCTCGGTGAATAATATATCAGTTATTCAAATTTCTACATCTACTACCCAAAGTCTTGCATGCCACCCTTCATTCAATTCAAGTGGAAAATCAAATTTAATAAGGGAGGATGGAAGCAGATGTCAATGATAATAATTGTACCACCACACACTTTAAGTGTCAATAAGGATCAAATTTAGAAGAGGAAGTGAAAGCTCATTTACATATCAAAATTGATGACTTGAAACCACCATTCACCAACTGGAAGTGATCACTTCATAGCTAAATGATGAGGTTTCCCATTTGCAGACCACCATTAATTAAATTCTTGAAGAAGTTACTCCATATTAAGCAGATAACAACTGCTAGTTTGATGCGTATCAAGCCTTGAAGGAAGTTGATGGTGCCTTGCAGTTGCAACTCACATAGAAGGATGAAGTCATTCATCAGCTGCTATATGTTGAGAATAATACTACTATTGAGATGCCAAGATCACTTATTTCCACTCTTGATTGTAGTCTAATTGTGAGACAATTGATGTCTCTCCTTCTGATTCACCTTAGGCATTACTAGTCACTAATGATGTTTCTCTCATTTTTGAAAAAAGCACGATAGGTAATATTGGATCTTGACTTATGAGCAGAATGGTATATATCGATGGTCAAATTAGAAAGAAAGGATAGGGAATTTCTACCCCAATTTCTCGTGAGCTACATGCATATAGAACAATACTTAGATATAATTTTGTTGCTACACTCGCCATATCTACACTTGGTTTTTAGTAAACCCAAAGAAATGATATTATTTTGTAGGTGGGATTTAGAAAAGAGAGTAACCCCTACTAATTGCGATGAGAAGATTAATGAGATTGTAATTCCAAAACTTTAGAATATTACTGATGACATCACTGATATTTCAGTTTTTTCGAATCTTGTTTATGAATCATACCATGCCCTACTATAATAGATCAAAAATTTGTGCCTTACAACTCTCCTCATCACAAGAATCAGAGACATTTGACTAGGAATCATATTTCAGGGAATACTAGAGATCATGCTTTTAGATATTTTTCAAAGAGGCATGAAATATTGAATCATGGACCAATATTGAATGTCCACATCGACTATGGATGGATTAATGGATGGTCATGGAATGCTTTGAACAATTTCTTAAGGAATTCATACAGATTTGTCTCATAAGCTATACAATCGTACAATGTTACTCTTCCTTTCTACTAAATAATAGACCTGGATTGTTTGAAATTCATATTGATGCTTTTAGGGTGGAAGCATTAGAGAAATCAACTTACAAGGGTATTTTTAGTGGCGGGACCTAGTTTGCAGAATCGGGGTCAAAAAATGTTTGGGGCTAGTTTTGTAGAAATTATGATGTAGATTTGAAATTTCTCATGAAGTTTTAATAAAAATCAAAAGACACAAACCTACTCTACTTCTTTGTGAACATTAATTCACAATTTAGAGCAAAAAGTTTAGACATGCAATAATAAATCACATACATGCAAATAGCAATTTTTCATGGGGAAAGTAATATGCTAAAAACCCCAATGTTTTCTTGCATTAATATGATGAATATAGACGTATTACAATTTTTTGTCTCAATTGAGCATAACCTATCTCTCTGCTCACTTAGAAGCTCTGACCCAAAATTAGTCAATTTCTGCCTCTGATTGAGATCCTATTTCCTTACGCTATTCCTTAAGGAATTAAGCCCCTATTATTTAGGAAATTCCTCAAATTGATTTCCAATTCCCTTAGGCCGATCATCTGACTGCTTGCAACACTTGTACACTCAAGAATAGTCTACAACTAATGTTACACTGCCTTGGAATCTCCACCAAGCTTGGGGAACTCGAATTCTCTGCATGCACTAGCTATTTTGGGCTGATTGATCAATTAAATAGATGATCATTGAGTTTTAATGAACTCCCACTGCACAACTTTATCCTCCACTAGTTCCTCCAACAGTTGGAATTAGTTTAACTGAAAAAAACTTTAGATAACTGACCTTGATTGATACAAATTAACAATCACACATGCTTAACTGAACTCTAAATCCTCTAACTCGAATTTAGGGAGTAAAATGGTTGACACAAGCTATGTCACACAAGTTAACATCATCCAAGATGTTTGCTGATGTGGAAGTTCAAAATTTCTAAATTTAATCAAGGCAAAATCAAATTAATAGTTTCTTACTTCATTTTGCAACAAGTTTGAGGCCTCAATTTAATTTTTTTGGGCTAAAACTTACCTACTTAATATCCACATCCTTTACCTCTATTATACACTTGAATACATTTCGAACGGTGCAATAATCACATTAATTAGATTTCGAAAACAAAAATTATGCCTACTAGAAGTTGACTGATCATGATTGACCACCATAATTTAAGAGAATGCCACATCAACGCTTGTTACCCATGGAAAAGGGCCTAGAAATGTGGGAAATATGAATAAGACTCTAGAAGGGTAAGTTTGTAACTCATATTGAGAGTTGAATGAGTCAAATTTAACCCTTAGTTGGCTATCAAGTTGTGTTATAACTACGCCACTAAGAGGAAAAGGGGTTTGAATCTATTCTAGTGATTTTTGTTCCATAGTATAATATAGTAGATAAGAGTGGATATAGAGATATGGTAGAATAAATAGGATTTACATTTTGTAGTATCCCATGGGCCACAACTATAACTCCTTAGTATTTGTACAATTTCCCATTCAAAGAAAGAGAGAGCAGAGCAACCTCACCTTCTAGCTGGATTTTCTTCTTAAAGTGTTTCCCATGTCATATTGATCTCAATCTGAATGTTAGTTTTATTGTGCTAATTTCATCTTCAGAATTATAAAAAATCTTGATCATTTACTTCATGTGCATAAGTTTCCTTGAGGTGTTTGCAAGTGTTTAACATGTAATTGCATCTTGTTTTATGTTAAATTCATGAGCATATTAACATTAAAAGAAAGTGCTGAAAAACGACAAATAAATGTACAAAAAACCATCAAATGATCTGTAAAAATTATATAAAATATGCATGTATATATCCAGATTCTCCTGATCTAAAAATATTTATCTTCTTGCTAAATACAAAATCCTTCCACTGTTAATCTTTTGCAGAAATTTAAAAACTCAATTGCAAACACATGAAGCAATAAAAACAATTGCACATAACACAATTATTTAACAAAAAATCCTAAAGATGAAAACCCAAACTATCATATATTATGTATCATGGAGATCATGTAACAATCTCATACAAATCTTGGTACATCAAGCTGTCATTACAATCAATCGTCACACACTAATCAGAAGAAATCGACAAATCCATGCACTGATTTCTTGCCACCTGATGGCCTGCCTCCACTGCGCAATCCCTGCTGAAGAATAGCTCTGAATGAATTCGAATTACCCTTGCCTTGACTGCACAATCCTCATTGGAAACTCGAATGTGTGTGTGGTGCAATCAATGCATCACTATAGTCGCAACAGATAGTCCATCTTGCCCTTTCACCTATCTCTCCACTGGGTCTCCACTGGAATTGACATGCACTATAGTTAACTGCTGTATTGTTTAGTTGATTAATGAGTTATTATTTATGAATTAATTAACTAATTAATTCACTCCACTTTCACTAGTGTATCATTTAGTTAGGCTAGATACAACTAGCTCAACTGAGTTTAACTCCATTAACTGAGTAAAACTGGATAACAACTCCATGAACTACTCTTCCAAATCTGTCATAAATTTGCCACTTCAGTTCTAACTAAGTCCTACATGAATGAACCACCAGTAAACCCTAGGAATTGTGAAATTTCTTTAGCCCACTAATTTTCCAAATCTTTACACTGAAATTAAGTGCTCCAAGAGAATAATTTGTTGTTTATTGTCTGATTATTATTAAGAGCTAATAATAATTGACACTTCTATTTTTAGATCGACGATCTATAAATAGACTTCGCCCAATATTCTAAAAACAAAATTTCATCTATTTTTCCAACTTGAACAACCATCCACAAATAACATCCTGCAACTTCTGAAATATGATCACCATGTCTAAAAATAGACATAGTCTAAAAATAGACTTGCACCTAAAAATAGCATGCGGGCCCACTTAGTGAAGTTTACTCATTTTCACTAAGCTCGTCATCTTGTTGAATCCCAACACTCCCTCTCAACAAGATAGGGATTATCCTTCACCCCGATCCTACCTCTATGGTATTTGAATTTTATCCTGGTGAGCGCCTTCGTCAGAATGTCTGCATCCCGATCTTTCGTAGGAATGTACTGAAGCAACATGATCTTCCACTGCACACAATCTCTGATATGATGATACCATATATCAATATGTTTAGATCTATCATGAAACAAAGGATTAATCGAGAGTTTAATGCAACTATGATTATCACAATGTGTCACTGTAGGATCTAAATGTGAACCGAACAAACCAAGCAAGATCTTCCTCATCCAGATAGCCTCACATGTAGCTTGAATTATTGCCATGTATTATGCTTTCGCTGAAATGAGTGCCACGGATCTTTGTTTCCTGTTGTACCAATAAATTACTGTAGATATGATACTGAAAACCCCTCTTGATGTGCTCTTTCTGTCTGTTGGGCTGCCTGCCCAATCTGCATCCGTGAAGCCATGCAACTTCACCTCATCCGTCTGTCTGTACCATAAACCATACTCAGATGTGCCCCCGAGATACCTCAGGACATGCTTTATCACCTTCCAAAAGAGCTTGGTAGGCTTAACCATCTCTTGTGAAAGCTGGTTCACTGCATAGCATATGTCCGGTCTTGTATTAACTAAATACATGAGCGAACCCACCAACTGTCGATAAACAGTGGCATCCACTACCTCTGCCGATGTAGCATCCTCTTCCTCCAATTTCCTGGAAGAGGAGTGCCGATAGGCTTGCAGCCTTGCATGTGAAACTTCTCCAATATGTCCCGGGCATACTTTCCTTGAGACACAAATAGTTCACCTTCCCCTTTCTATATTTCCAATCCAAGGAAATAATGAAGGAGGCCCAAATCTTTCATCTCAAAATCCTTTGCAAGATCTGCCTTGCATGAGTGTATCAACTGCTCATCACCCATTCGTATTAAATTATCTACATAAAGAACAATTATTAAAAGCTTACCCTCCACCATAATTTGGTACAGGTTTTCATCAGCCTCACTCTTGGTGAAGCCAAGTCCAGTGAAATAGCTATCGATATGTGTGTACTAAGAACGAGGTGCTTGTTTCAACCCATACAACGCTCTTTTGAGCCTGCACACATGCGAGTCGCTGTTGAAGATCTCAAATCCTTCAGGCTGCTCAATGTACACCTCTTCCTCAATGATCACATTAAGTAACGCAGTCTTCACATCCATCTGATGAATGTGCCAACCTATCTACACTGAGACAACAAGGATGGTCCTTATGGAATAATACCGTGTGACACGTGCAAAGGTTTCTTCATAATCAATCCCCTCAATCTATGAGAAGCACCGGGCAAAAAATCTTGCCTTATACTTCTCAATGCTCCCATCAATAGCTTGCTTTACCTTGTAGATCCATATTGATCCTACAACTGATTTACCCACCAGCCTTGGAAATATCTCCCAAGCACTTTTTCTGACAATGGAGTCATACTCCTCCACCATGGAATCTACCCATGTGGGCTCTTGCACTGCTTCTTCAAAAGAAGATGGCTCTTTCATGATACACTTGCTCATCAGAGCCATGTATCCAGTAAATTGGTCAGGTGACTGTCTTTGTCTGCACTATGATGTAGGGACTCCTACATTCCGTGCCGCATCAAGCTTCAGTCTCTCAGCTTCTGTGGTACACTTTTTGCCTCATCTGATGTTTGGTTCTGCATGAATGGAATCCTCAACTCCATGAACCTCTTGTGACTGATCCACATCTAGAGGCTCATATTTGGGAACAAGAAGTTCCTCCTCTACATGTAAGTGTAGCTCCCTCTCAAGCGACAACTTCATGGCTTTCACCTCAATGAATTTTATATCTCGTCGCACTATAGTCATCCAACTATCTGGTAAATACACACGATAATTATGGGGTGTTTATGTGTACCCCACAAATATCCCAACTTCTGCAGTCGGCTGCAGCTTCTTCCTGGCGTCCTTTGTCACATGAATGTAAACATATGAGCCAAAAATCTTCAAATGATAAATATCAGGCTTCTTACCAGTGAAAGCTTCTTCAGGTGTACTCATGCCAAGTACTCTATGAGGACAATGGTTTTTCACATAAACCGCAGTGTTGCATGCTTCCACCCACAAGTGCATTGGTAGGCCCTGGTCATGCAGTATCGCTCGTGCAGCACCTACGATCGTTCTGTTCTTCCTCTCCGCGACCCCATTCTGCTGTGGGTTATGAGGCGCTATGAGTTCTCTTAGAATTCCTTCTTTGCTATAGAGTTTGTTTAGTCAATTCAATGTCATGAATTGATAGCATAAATTATCGACCAGGGCTAGTAAACTGATGAGGTGTACTTGCACTATATGTGCCTAAATATCCTTATTATTATTTCATTGTTTTCAATATTTTATTGATGTTTTTGAGTTTTGTTTTGTTTGAGTTTTAATATGCTATTCTATGCTCAGAAGATGAAATCAAATCTATGTCAAAAAGAAAAGAAAAGGAAACCTTAGACTTAAAACATAGTTTAGCTGAAAATTCTGTCCCTAATTAGGAAAATGGTGAAAAACAGAGTATCCTAATCCATGGATGTTATAGCTTGTAAATGAACATGAAAGGTAACTCAAAACATTATAGTTCAACCTGATTCATTTAGTTAGAGGTCTGTTGGAATAATTTGTGAAAGAGATTAAACTCCAATGTGATGAGGATCTTCCTAAAACAGACAACAACTTAGAATATTATAGTGAAATCTTATTCATATGATAGAGGTATTTTGGAATAGCTTGAGAAGAAGATTGCTACAATATACTAAGGATCTCCTATGGAATATTTGGAACTACTTATGACATTGCAACTAGATCTCGTTCATCAGCTAGAGATTTATTAGAAGAGTTTATTGAAGGAGATTAGACATAATGTGATAAGTATCTTTTAAACAACAAGAAAGCAGTAACCCACAACATTACAACTAAGTCTTTTATGTGATTTAGAGATTTATTGGAACAGTTTTGAGAAAAAGACTGTTTGTAATAATATGTGGATCTTCTATCTAATTGCAGAACATGAAATGCTAATAACTCAACATAGTACAACCAAATCTCATTCATATAATAGTGATATGTTGGAAAGCTTTAAGAAAAAGAATGGCTGTAGGATAATGAGGGTCTTCTTAATCTAAATGACAAAAACTAAAGTGCTAGTAATGATCCAGGAGGATCTCCACCAACAAAGAAGTTTACTTATGCACCATGAAGACACTTTATGATGGGTGACAAAGTAATGAGTAAATTAATTCATTATTTCATTTAAAAATTATGAAGTGGATAATGTTCTAAGTGAGTGGAAAATGACTCACCAAAATATTCACTTATTATTCATTTTGAGAAAATAGTTTTATGTGAGAATTGACCTCACAAACTAATTTGCTATTTCTCATTAAGAGGTTGAGCTTTCTTGGCATGGTTAAGATCCTTGAAGTTGGGTTTGCCATTTTTGCCTTGAGTAAGTTTTGAAGTCCTAGAATCATGGAGTTTGTCTTTCCTTAAAATGTCTTGAGATCCTACTATTGTGGATTGGGAAGTTATGGGGAAAAAATATATAAACTCATGATGTGAGCCTTTGAAAAGGAGGAGGAGAAAGGATAGGAAACTTAGCCTTTGAAAGCCATAGTGCTTGGCTAATGCTCAGCCATGGAGTTGGAATGTATGAAAGCTTAATTTGAAGATGAAATATAAAGGATCTGCCTTCCAATTGAAGCAGGTCCGGAGATGTAACCCCAGTGAGTTGGAGGGGTGAACTCCGTTACCAATTTGGTTGTCTTTCGCTTATGTGTTATGTGCTTCCTGATTATGTTTAATTCATGTTAAATGTGTATGCAAACTAACATGCTCATTTAAACCTGTATAAGCCATAGTCGTTTTAAAAGATCTTAGTACCGTACACGTGATGGTTGGGTAGTACTCGACCCGTGATCGGATCAAGTAACTCAATATGTTACAATTAAATCCATTCATTGAATAGAGATATGCTGGAAAAGCTTGAGAAAAGACTAACTATAACATCATGAGGATCTTTTATTTAAACAAACAATGTAAGACATGATACTAAAAGATATGAACTTAGAAAACTGTCTAAGTAAGAAATATAACAAAACAGAATTGAAAGCTACTTATCTAGAAAGCATGTAGAAGCCTCCTTGGATAGCAGGGGCCCTCTCCTATCAATTTGGCATAAAAATATTTAACTCCTCAAGGTTGTCTTCAGTACAACATCAGAGTTATGCTTCTTTTTATTATAAAAAATACTTCAAAACATAGTATCACAGTATTGGTAAAATAAGTATCAACTGTCTCTCTCGGTCTCACCGAGCTAAATTTATAGGAAATTACATAACTGATATTGAATGAAAGTAGGCACAGGTGTACTTCTAAAGTCAAAATCAAACTAAAACTCCTTTTTAGGACTCGTGATTTGTTGAAAGAAAATCAAGAGTCCTTATCCTTATAGAAATCAGCTTCTTGGACTTTTGTTTTGATCACGTGCATAAGCATCTCCAGTTATTGACTCAGCCTTCGTGGATGACAAGGAATGATGTAGGAAAGATTTAGAATCTAACCATATACGCCTTTTATTCAGATGACACCTGTAACATGTTCAAACACCAAAATGGCTACGGAATGTTTGACTGGCTACAAAATGACTGCATTCTGTACCTAAAACTGCTCAGAAATCATTAAGACAACAAAATCACAAAAGTACAACAAGTTAGTCATTGCATGTATTCCTTAAGTGATTTTAATCATTTTTATTGATCTTTGGGTCTAAGGAATGATGAAATGAAGTGGAATTTGGCAAAATATAAGACAATTTTAGGGCTCAACATACCCCCACTGCAAAACTTTTGCATGTCCTCATGCAATTTCATGAAAACTTTATTCCATTTGTACTAATACTTCTGCAAGAACATCTAACCTTCTTTTTCTGCTTCTTTTGGTAGTTAATACCATCCTGGGTTTCCTCATGAGTGTTTTGAACTTCAGATTAATGAGTGCCCTGTTCAATTTCCTGTTTCTTTTCTTCAACTTTTTGTTTGCTTTATATAGTACTTCCTTTTTCTGAGACAGAGTGATGTTAATGCTGCCTTTCAATTTGATCTGCACTCTTAGGATTTCATTTTCATTCTTGATATGGTTATTCAGTATCTCCAATTCATAATTGTCTGTTTTCAAAATTTCAAATGGAGGTTCTTGTGGACTGGGGGATCTTTCTCTGTTCTCTGAGGCTTTTCTTTCTAATGGTTCCACATAGTCATAATTCTGTTGTTGGGATGGATCTACATCTGGGGTTCTTCTATCAAGGTTTTCTTCATACTGGTATACAGGAGATCTGTCAACTGGTATCTGGATTGGAGTTTCTTCTTCTTCAATGTTTATGATTCCAGTTTCTTTAATGCATGTCTTTTTCATCACGCCTTTAACCCTGGAGCTTCTTCTCAATTTGGGTGGATTTTCATCTTTTACATCCTCTCCTTCACCACATTCATTTTTTAATTCCTCCTTCCTTTTATTCCTGAGTTGTTTCCTGATTTTTACCAACTTTTCAAAGATTATTTCATCACTGTCTTCCTGTGTTGATATGTTAGGCTCGATTTCAACATATTTAACATCTTTTCCTCTCCTACTTCTTCTCACAGGTTTTTCTTTAGACAATGTTTCTTTTGGTTCTTCAAAATGGTTTTTTAGGAGGAATTCATCCCAACTATCTCCCATATTCTTCAAATGAAACTCAATTAATATTTTAATTAAGCCATGATGATGTAAGGTAGTTTCTAAGAACTGAAGCCTTTTCTGGACATTCGAGGCCATCCTTTTCAAACTATTAAGTAGGAAGAAGGGTAGATTTATTTCATCATCTAGAAAATTCATCACGAGTCTAATATGATAGACAAACAAAGTGCCAAATCTACCTTCACAGGTTATGAACTTTTGTAAAATTAGTAGCATATTCCTCCATTTATTTTCCAAAGATGAACTAGGAATACCTTTCTTAAACACTGTAGTGTCCATACCTGGGTTTTTTAGTATTTGTCTCCAAGGTTCATTATGAAATTTTTTGTTTTTAAACCAACATTCTCCCTATCTTGGTAGCTCTGTTGCTTCTGCTATGAATGACTCTGTGATGGTGAACTTGATATACCCTATTTCTACCTCTGATCCATCGAATGAACTGGAAAATGACTTTGCGATTTCTTTGTGGAATCCATTGAACTTCTCTATAAAACTTAGCCATCCAACCTGCTGTATTAGCCCCTTAATCTAAGGGTATCCTTCTAAATATTTAGTTCCAATTGACTCTGACCTTACAATAAGCCCCATTTCTTCTTGATACAGATTGCTTCCTTTCTTTGGCTTCAATTCACTGCTCTGTTTCTGTTCTTCTATTCGAAGCAAAAGTAACCGTGAAAGGTTGTCTTACCCTAAAAAAAATGACTTCTCTGCAGATGAGGATTGGCTACGGAATATAATAGCAGTAAGTGGATGTGAACATATTAGGGAAGTGGTAAATCATGAGGATAATCGGGTTTAAGAGTTTGGTATGGGATGAATAACCACGAAGAAATATTATGAAGATTTTTGAAAATCATCAATGAATATTATGGTCTGATGACGTGACCTAATAGGTTACTTCTAGGTTCTGACCGTTAATTTTCAATTAATGATGATTGTTATGGAGCGGGGTGAAAGGGATTTGGTCGAGGATTTTTTATGATAGATATTGATCAATTCGAATAATAACTTTAGGAAAACATATGATCTAACCATATTATACCTTTCATGATTTGCTATCAAAAATAATTTCACACAGTTTTACCTTAGCTCTTTTTAAATTTTTGCTGCTTTGATGTGCTTTGTCTTTCATCTGAAAAATATTGATATTTTAGGCTCCATAATCTTCTTTGACTCATCCTCTGTTTACTGGAGTAGGTTTTGCAGAATCAATTGGCTGCAGAATAGGTTTGGCTGCAGAACAAGTAGCTACAGAATTTACTTGTAAAAAATCTAAAATATGGAATGGAATGCAGTGAAAATGTGGATGGAGTGAAGTATGGAATGGAATGAGATGGATCATGAATATGTAGTGGAATGAAATATGGATAAAATGAGATATGGATGGAATGAATGAGATGGATCATGAATATGTAAAGTGAATCTGCAACTTATGATTTTATGATACTTAATTACAGAAAAGAATAATTTTGAAAATCTGAAGTGTCAGAAAAATTCTGATTTTCACCTTAGATTTTCTGCATAAACATGCTAATCAATGATTGGTTTTCATGTTTATACCTTTTTATTTTTTTATTATATATATATATATATATATATATATATATTTAATGATTGAAGAAAAATACAATTAAGTTAGTGAAGACGAAGAATTCTTCTTCACTAACTTCATATCAATGTTATCTTGAAATTTCTTGACCAATTCCTCTCTTGAAAGTGGCTTATGATATAATTTCAGTCTGTGTCCATTTACAAGAAAAACTACCTTTCCTTCATGTACTTATCATGCCATCTAGTCCTTTGTTGTTGGACTATGATTATTCTCTGGACTGCATCTTGTCTGATCTCATCCAATTCATTTATCTACTCCAGTTTGTGCTTCTATGATTCTGTTAGATCAAGTCCTAACTAGACTGCCATTTTGAAAGCTTGGATCTGAAACTCTATGGGAAACAAGACTTGTTTTCCATAAACAAGTTCATAAGGAGTGTGACCTGTTGTGTTTCTCCATGTAGTTCTGTAGACCCACAAGGCTTCAGGAAGCCTTTATTCCCAATCTCTTCTATGTAAATGAACAGTCTTTGTTAGGATCCCTTCTATGACTTTATTGGTAGATTCCAGTTGGCTATTTTCTTGTGGATGGTAGGGAGTATATTTTCTGTGTCTGATTTTGTACTTTTCGACCATTTTCTCCACCAGCTTCGATGTGAATTGAGTTCCTTGATCTGTAACAATTTCTCTTGGGACACCAAAACGAGTAAAAATATCCTCAAAAAGAAAATTTACTATAGATGCTTTAGTAGCAGAAAGTAATGGTTTGGCCTCTACCAATTTGGTAACATAATCAGTGCAAACTAATATATATTTCTTTTGTCTTGATGGAGGATTAATAGGTCCTACAAAATCCAAAGCCCATTTCTCAAAGGGTTCAATGTGTACCTGAGGTTGCAATGGCATCTCACCTAAAGGAGAAGATTTCCCTACCCTTTGGCAACTGTCACACCTTTTAACATACTCTATAGCATCCTTAAAGAAGGATGGCCAATAATATCCTAAATGAAGGATCTTATAAGCTTTCCTCTTATCAGCAAAGTGTCCACCACACGGCTCAGCATGACATGCCTTGAGAATCTCAGGCATCTCATCTTCTCGAACACATCTTCTGATAATAAAATCTGGACCTGTTTTGTATAACTCATTAGCAATCCATGAATATTTTTCACTGTCATAAATGATATTTCTTTTATCTCTTGTATTCATAATTGAAAGAAATTTTCCTGAAACTAGATAGTTAGCAATATCAGCAAACCAAGGAGTTTGAGTGGTAATTGCAAAGCATTAGGGGAATTTTGAGGTCTAAAATGGGCCTCCTAAGGAAATAATAAATTAATAGCTAAACCAATAAAATAATATTTATGAATTTGCAATTCACTTTTTGCACCAAAATCCATGTAACCATAGTTAAATTCAATTAAAAAATCGTACCAAAATAGAATTAACAAAAAAATTGTATTGATGTGACTATAAATAAGAATGAAGTTTTCAAGAAAAAGTCATTATCATTGAACAACTAATGCATTTGTCCTTTGTACTTAAAAAATTTAAAATAAAATATAAATATAAATTTATAAATTCTTAATTATATTATATGTTATTAATTAAAAATTATATTATTTAAATTGTATAATAACATGTAATTAATATACTATATAAATATAATATAATATAATATAATAAATGTATAGGGATATGCATTGTTTCTTTCAAGAAATATGAAATGACAATAATATCATTTTATTCAAAAAGTGTGAAATGACATTTATTATGAGTGCTTTACTTTGACTTTAAAAGTACTTAGAGCACTACCATGGTTAACCATGAGTTTTTATCCACCAATGAGAATGTGACAAGTAAGTACCTTTAACTCAAGCAATGCCACCTCAACCTTTAGGGATGATGTCATCCCCTAAAATGTGATTGGTTCTCATAAAGTGAATTTTGATTGTACATTTTCCTTAGGAGGCCCATTTTAGACCTCAAAATTCCCCCAAGGAGATATTCATCAGGGAATTTATCTTCAACTGGAGTATTGTCTTTAATGTTTTGGAGTCTAGATAGGAAATTAGCTACTGTATTTTGTTTTCCAGGCCTATCTAGAATAATGCTGTTAAATTCTTGTAAAATCAATAACCATCTTGTGACTCTGCCATTAGTAATTGATTTGTTCATTAAATACCTAATTGCAGAATGACCTGTGTGAACAAAATTTTCATAGCCTGTTATATAGTGTCTAAATTTATTTATGGCATGGACAACAACTAAGAACTCTTTTTCAGTTACAGTATAATTTAACTCTGAAGGAGTCAAATTTTTACTTGTATAGTAGATGGCATAAGGAATCAGGTCTTTTTGTCCCAATACAGCTCCTAAAGCTGTATCTGAGGCATCTGTTGTAATATGAAAAGGTAATTTCCAGTTAGGTCCCCTTAAAATAGGTGCTTCAGAGATTTTGGTTTCCAGGGTTTCAAAGTCTAACTGGCAATCAGGATACCAACTGAATTCACAGTCCTTGGTAAGTAATTTGAAAAGTGGAGATGTTATTTTGGTGAAGTGTTCTATAAATCTTCTATAATACCCTGTAAATCCTAGAAAACTCCTAACATATTTTTGACAACTTGAAACTAGTAGTCTGGAGATGAATTCAAATTTTGACTCATCAACTCTGATCCCATCTCCTGAAATGTGATGTCCTAGGACAATCCCTTCAGTAAACATCATAAAACACTTTTCATGACTTAATGAAATGTTTGCTTCTTTACATCTCTTTAGAAAATTTTCCAAGTTTGCTAAGGCTTCTTCAAATGTGTTTCCATAGACTGTGAAGTCATCCATGTATACCTCTACACAGTCATGTATTAGATCTGAAAAGATTCCTAATACTGCCATTTGGAATGTTGCAGGTGCATTGCATAATCCAAATGGAAATACTCGGTAGGCATAGGTACCCCAGGGACAGGTAAATGTGGTTTTGTCTTGATCCTCAAGTGCTATTTGAATTTGATTATAACCACTGAACCCATCCAAAAATGAAAAGTACTTTTTGCCTGCTAATGTGTCTAACACCTGATCTATGAAAGGTAAGAGAAAATTATCTTTAAGAGTAGCTTTGTTTAATTCTCGGTAGTCAATGCATACCCTCCATTTTCCATTCTTCTTGGGCACAATCACCAAAGGATAGACCCACTGAATATTTGAAATGGGATAAATAAAGTTGACATTTAACAATTTTTGCAACTCTTCCTTAACAATCTCCCTAAGGTTTGGATTAATCCTTCTCTAAGGTTGTCTAATTGGTTTAAATTTTTCCTCTATATAGATATGATGAGTGCAAGTCTTAGGATTGATCCATTTCATGTCAGTGTACTCCCAAGCATATGCAGAAGAGTGTCTCTGTAATGTTTTGACTAGCTTTTCTTGTTGAAATTTCTCTAGGTTTTTGTTTATGTTTAAGGTTTTTCCTAGGAATATTTCAATTGTAGAGCTGCCAAATTCTTCCATGGAGTAAAGAGACATCTGTCTTGACGATAAGAACTCAATTTTAGATTCTTCTTGAAATTGTTCCTGTTTAAATTATGAAGAAGATTCATAATTTTCCAAAGTATTCAGAATCTGACTATCTTCACTAATTTCTGAAATAGTGAAGGTTGTCTATCTTCTTCATCATCAATCCATTGAGTATCATCTAATTCTGTGATTGTTCTTGCTGGAGGATACCAGGTAAATTTCTTGGTTGAAATTCCATCAGAGATGTACATATCACCAGATCTACAGCTAATGAAAGCATCAGCTGTAGCTAACCAAGGTCTTCCTAATATAATAGGATGTCCTCCTAGATCATTTTTAGGAGTTAGGATCATGAAATCCACATGATACTCCCAAGAATATAAGGACACTGGAATGTCTTCTATTACCCCATTTGGTTTGATCACAGATCTATCTGCTAATTGTAGCAGCGTGGGTGTAAAAAGAAGATTAGGAGGTTTTAGTTTTTCCATGATTTGTCTACTCATGATATTGATTGCTGCTCCTAAATCAATAAGTGTGTTTTGGATTTCAATTCCATTGATGTGTATTTTAACAACTGGATTTCTTGGGTATAGATACTTTGGAATGGCAATCTTACCCATCATTATATCTGTTATTTTTCCTACCAGTTGTATTTTCTTTATCTCTTTTATTATTTTTCCTGTTTTTTTCATACTCAACTCCTTTATTGTTTTTACTAAGATTGGGATTTCCTTGATAGCTTGTAATAATGGAATATTAATACAAAAATTTCTTAACTCATATAGGAAATCATAGTTAGGCATCATAATTTGTTTCTCTACACCCCTATCAATTTGTAATCTTTCTGGAAAAGGAGGTGTAGAAGTAGATGTTGATGGCTGCTCTAATATAGGAGTTTAAATTATTGGTTCTTTCTGTTTTGATTTTTCAATATTTTGGTCTTGAAAAGATGTGCTTTCCTCAAGATTTTTATTTACCCATAGAGAATCTTTCTCAGAATTGTTTTGCTCTTGTATAATTATAGAAGGTTTCTTCTTTTCAAGTATTCTTCCAGACCTAAGTTGAACATCATTAAGGTCTAAAGGAGTAATCAAATAGGTTGGAAATTGTTGACCTTCTATCATATATGTATTCCGAGGGATTTTATTGTTGGGGTTTGGTATTGGCTGGGTAGGAAATTTATTTGATTTTTGAGGAAATGGTAATGGAAGTGGTGGATTTTGATTTTGGTTTTGATGTTGTGGATTTTGTTGAGGATTTTTTTGAGGGGGGAAGTTTGAATATGTTGGATATGAGGGATAAGAAGGTGGATATTGATAATACTGGGAGAACCTTCCATAAGGATTTTGTGCTCCTTGTGCCCAAGGTTGAGATTGATTTTGAAATTGGGGCCAAGGTTGCTGCCAAGAGTTCCAATTTGGTGGGGGTTGATTATACATTTTATTATTAAACCCTTGTGTCTGAGGTCTCTGCCAAGGTCTTCTAGAGACAAAGTTAAGAGATTCTATGGAATTTCTGGGTGTTTATTTTTGAAAGGCAGCCTTAAGACCAGAGAGTGAAGGACAACTCTTGGTCTCAAGTTTTTCTGAACAAATTGCACAAGTCTCTATTACTTTTGCATCTAAAGGACACTCCCTCAAGGCATGCTTCTTCCTACATTTGGGACAAAATATTGCTAAGGCATCAATTTCGGCTTTTTGCTTGTTTTGTAACTTGAGGGTGTCCATTTGTTCACTAAGACTCCCTAGAATGTCAGATTTGAATTCATCAAGCATATTACCTATTTCTGCCCTACTTACTGTTCCAGCTGCAGATTTACTTGCCCTTGCAAGAGTAGAGTCTCTTGCTCCTTTTAGAATCTTAGATTTTCCTCTTGAAAGATTGATACATAATTCAGCTATATCAGGTAATGAAAGCTGAGATATGTCCCCTTTTCCCATCATATTAAGGATATATATCCATTCATCCCTAATTGTTTTCAACAAGAGAGATTTCAAAGTATCTTGATCTAGGTTTTCCATTTTTTCCCTCCAGATGTTATAATTGAATCTTTCCAACAAATCTTCCAGATTTTCATCCTCTTTTTGCATCATCTTGAACACCTCTTCCTTATGATTGACTGGTATAAAGTAATCCAAGTATCTATCTAGAAATTCTTTTCTCATTTCATCCCATGTCCTAATAGACCTAGTGATTAAAGTCATAAACCATTTTAATGCTGCTCCTTTCAATGTCGAAGGGAACAGTTTAAGTTTCTGAGCATCTTGTAGATAATCATAGGTTCTAAATAGAACTTCAAATTCAAATAAGAAGGTCTCAGGATCCTCACTCTTTAGTCCATGAAAGTTTGGAAGAATAGAAGGTGAGATATTTTTCATAGTTGCATTAGTCTCTTCATCTACTACAGGGAATCAAAAAGGACTTCCAGTCCCCCTTCTACCTCTTCCTCCTTCTGCATTTCCTCTTCCTCCTTCTGTATTTCCTCTACCTCTTCCTCTATCTCCTCCTCTTCCTCTACCTCCTCCAAATAGTGTATTTTCTCCATTAAAGACTTCTCCTTCCCTTCTTCTACCATGATAGACTCCTATGAACCGATATAGGGTTCAGTTGGAAGAGCTAGTTGTTCTACTGGTTCTTCTATTAAGGGTATATTGAAGAAATAGTTCTCTTCTTCCTCTTCACTAGGGATTTTTAATTCTTCTGCTGGAATATATTCCCCTGTGGAAGTGAAAAAGGTTATCCATTTTGTAGGAGTCCTTGGATCTTCTTCATCTAGAATTGCTTCAGTGGATGAAGTGGGGGATCTTCCTGATGGGATATCTGATCTTGAGACTTCTGGAAGCCTATGACCAGTATAGTATGGAATGTGAGTTTGAGTTGGAGGTGTGCTGCTTCTTGGTCTTGGTGGAGTGAGTGGAGTTGTGGGAATTAAGCTTCTGCCTCTTACAAATCTACCCCTAGAATCTCTTTCTCTACGCATATCATTGTTTTTGGGAAATAGGAAATAAGGCTACCTAGTTACACCTCCCTGGCAACAACACCAAAATGTTTAGTCAATTCAGTGTCCTGAATTGATAGCATAAATTATCGGCCAGGGCTAGTACACTGATGAGGTGTACTTGCACTGTATGTGCCTAAATATCCTTATTCTTATTTCATTGTTTTCAGTATTTTATTGATGTTTTTGAGTTTTTTTTTGTTTGAGTTTTAATATGCTATTCTATGCTCATAAGATGAAATCAAATCTATGTCAAAAAGAAAAGAAAAGGAAACCTTAGACTTAAAACAAAGTTTAGCTGAAAATTCTGTCCCTAATTAGGAAAATGGTGAAAAATAGAGTATCCTAATCCATGGATGTTATAGCTTGCAAATGAACATGAAAGGTAAATCAAAATATTATAATTCAACCTAATTAATTTAGTTAGAGGTTTGTTTGAATAATTTGTGAAAGAGATTAAACTCCAATGTGATGAGGATCTTCCTAAAACAGACAACAACTTGGAATATTATAGTGAAATATTATTCATATGATAAAAGTATTTTGGAATAGCTTGAGACGAAGATTGCTACAATATACTAAGGATCTTTTATGGAATATTTGGAACTACTTATGACATTACAACTAGATCTCGTTCATCAGCTAGAGATTTATTGGAAGAGTTTATTGAAGGAGATTAGACATAATGTGATAAGGATATTCTAAACAACAAGCAAGAAGTAACCCAAAACATTACAACTAAGTCTTTTCTGTGATTTAGAGATTAATTGGAACAGTTTTGAGAAAAAGACTGTTTGTAATAATATGAGGATATTCTATCTAATTGCAGAACATGAAATGCTAATAACTCAACATAGTACAACCAAATCTCATTCATATAATAGTGATATGTTGGAAAAGATTTAAGAAAAAGAATGGCTGTAGGATAATGAGGGTCTTCTTAATCTAAATGACAAAAACTAAAGTGCTAGTAACTCAGGATGTTACAATTAAATCCATTCATTGAATAGAGATATGTTGGAAAAGCTTGAGAAAAGACTAACTATAACATCATGAGGATATTTTATTTAAACAAATAATGTAAGACATGATTCTAAAAGATATGAACTCATAAAACTATCTAAGTAAGAAATATAACAAAACAAAATTGAAAGCTACTTATCTAGAAAGCATGTAGAAGCCTCCTTGGATAGAAGGGGCCCTCTGCTATCAATTTGGCATAAAAATATTTAACTCCTAAAGGTTGTCTTCAGTACAGCATCAGAGTTATGCTTCTTTTTATTATAAAAAATACTTCAAAACAGAGTATCACAGTATTGGTAAAATAAGTATCAAATGTCTCTCTCGGTCTCACCGAGCTAAATTTATAGGCAATTACATAACTGATATTGAATGAATGTAGGCACAAGTGTACTTCTAAAGTCAAAATCAAACTAAAACTCATTTTTAGGAATCGTGATTTGCTGAAAGAAAATCAAGAGTCCTTATCCTTATAGAAATCAGCTTCTTGGACTTTTGTTTTGACCACGTGCATAAGCATCTCCAGTTATTGACTCAACCTTCGTGGATGACAAGGAATGATGTAGGAAAGATTTAGAATCTAACCATATACGCCTTTTCTTCAGATGACACCTGTAACATGTTCAAACACCAAAATGGCTACGAAAAATTTGACTGGCTACAGAATGACTGCATTCTGTAGCTAAAACTGCTCAGAAATCATTAAGACAAAAAAATCACAAAAGTACAACAAGTTAGTCATTGCATGTATTCCTTAAGTGATTTTAATCATTCTTATTGATCTTTAGGTCTAAGGAATGATGAAATGAAGTGGAATTTGGCAAAAGAGAAGACAATTTTAGGGCTCAACAGAAGTCTTTTAATTTTCCCAAGATATATTCACCACCATTATCGCTCCATAGAGCCTTCACTTGCTTCCTCAACTCCTTCTCCACCAATGCTTTAAACTCACAGAACTTTGAGAATGTTTCACTCTTCTTCTGCATGAAGAAGATCCATCATCTACGAGAATAGTCATCAACAAATATAACATAATACTTGTGTTTTGCTATTGACGCAACCGAGAAAGGTCCACACATGTTTGTGTGAATTCTCTCCAGGATCACCGAAGCACGGTTCTCCTTCTCATGAAAGGTGGTCTTCACAAACTTACCCATAGTACATCCCTTGCACTGATCTGATTACACAAGAGTACCCTTGGGAAGTCTAGTAAAAATCTGCTGCAAAATCTTCAAAGCGCCATGGTGAAGATGGCCCAATCTCCTGTGCCATAATTCGCCCTCATCCAAGCTCACCACTTCTTCTGCTTTGCCCAGCATTGTAGCGCAACCATATACCTCTAGCTTGTAGAGATTTTTAACTCAAATCCATATCCTCTTGGTTTGAATCATTGTTTTATGTTGCAGGAAAGCTTTTCCATTTCTAAAAACAACATCATAACCTTTTTCTTCCAACATTGCGACCGAGACCAAGTTCTTCTTCAGACCTGGAACATGCATAACATCTTTAAACATAAATGGATTACCTGAATCCCTCTCAAAGGTAATGCTCCCAATGTCGGTCACACTATATTGACCATCGTCGCCCATCTCTATATGCATTTGAAGGTCCTTCTCATCCAAGTCACTAAACAACTCCTTGTCTCCCGTCATATGGAAAGACACACCACTATTGAGATACCACAGTGATCCCATATAGCTTGAAACCAAGCATACGATCAAAGAGAAATCAAGTTCAAATTGTGAGGCTAAGGCCTCTCCAGCTACAACTCCAGTATCCTTCTTGTTCTTCTTCTTCTGTGGGTAGTTAGTGGCGAATGCCCATGTTCGTGATAGTGAAAAAACTTCACTTTGGACAAATCCTGCTTCTTTCCTTTAGCTTCAGATTTTGAAGGAGATTTCTTCCCCTTCCCTTTCCTTTCTTTGGAAGCCAAAGCGAAATTCTCTTCATCTTCATTATTCGATGAAGAGCCATACCTAGTACTTTGCCTTATCTCCTCCTTCACAAGATCCGACCAAAGTCGCTCCCATCCCGGTAGTTTCTCCCATCCATTGACATAGCCTTCCTAGCTATGCCAACTCTTAAGAATCCTAAGGAGAGCCAAGATCACCAAGTCTTCATCATCAAAATTAATCCCCACACTTCCCAGTTCATCCCTACAGTGGACAAACTTCGTGAGATATTTTGGAATACTGTCGCCCTTCTCCATTTTTATTTTTCTGAGCTTATCTTTCAGCGCCAACTTCCTCTGGTCGTTGCTGCTTTGGAAAAAAATTGTCAAAGCCTTCCACATTTCAAATGGAGTGGCTTTCCTGTGAAAGCTAGACACAAATATATGGTCCTTCACAGCTTCCAACAAAATTATTCGTGGCTTTACTATCTTCTTTTTCCATGCGTCAAGTAATGCAACATCGCTAGATCCCGGCTTAGGAACATCGCTATCGATGAACTCCTTCAATCCATTATCCTCCAGCGCTGCCTCCATCTTATCCTTCCAGGCTATGTAATTCGAGCTCCCATCAAGGGCATACTCCAATCGCAACCCATTGAAAGAAATTTCAATGTATACTCAACTGTCGCACCAAGAATTTTCTATAGCAAATTCGAATTGTCCACCAGCACAAACTCAACAATTCTTCACAATTGCAATCTTCAAGAATTAACACTACTCCGATACCATGTAGAAATTATATACAAGATGCATGTATATATCCAGATTATCCTGACCTAACAATATTTATCTTTTTGCTAAATACAGAATCCTTCCACTGTTAATCTTTTGTGGAAATTTAAAAACTCAATTGAAAACACATGAAGCAATAAAAACAATCGCACATAACACAATTGTTTAACGGGAAAACCTACAGCTGAAAACCCCAACTATCATATATTATCTATCATGGAGATCATGTAACAATATCATACAAATATTAGTACATCAAGCTCTCCGTACAATCAATCGTCACACACTAATCAGAAGAAATCTGCAAATCCATGCACTGATTTCTTGCCACCTAATGGCCTGCCTCCACTGCGGAATCCCTACTGAAGAATAGATCTGAATGAATTCAAATTACCCTTTCCTTGATTGTGCAATCCTCATTGGCAACTCCAATGTGTGTTTGGTGCAATAAATGCATCACTATAGTCACAATAGATAGTCCATATTTCCCTTTCACCTATCTCTCCACTGGGTCTGCACTGGAACTGACATGCATTGTAGTTAACTGCTATATTGTTCAGTTGATTAATGAGTTATTATTTGTGAATTAATTAACTAATTAATTCACTCCACTCTCACTATTGTATCATTTAGTTAGAATAGATACAACTATCTCAACTAAGTTTAACTCCATTAACTGAGTTAAACTGAATAACAGCTCCATGAACTACTCTTCCAACTCTGTCATAACTTTTCCATTTCAGTTCTAACTGAGTCCTCGATTCATGAACCACTAGTAAACCCTAGGAATTATGTAATTCCTTCAGCCCACTGATTTTCCAAATCTGTACATTGAAATTAAGTGCTCCAAGAGAATAAGTTGCTGTTTATTGTTTGATTATTATTAAGAGCTAATAATAATCGACACTTCAAATTTTAGATCGACGATATATAAATAGAATTCACCCAATAATATAAAAATAGAATTTCATCTATTTTTCAAACTTGACCAACCATCCACAAATAACATCATGTAACTTATGAAATATGATCACCATGTCTAAAAATAGACTTGCACCTAAAAATAGCCTGCGGGCCCACTTAGTGAAGGCGACTCATTTTCACTAAGCTCATCATCTTGTTGAATCTCAACATGATCCATTAATTTTTTTTTTTGATGGAGGAGTTCACCCCTCCTGGGCTACATCTCATTATTCCACCTTCTATGGATCGGGCCTCTATTAGCTCAAAATGGAAAACATATGCTTTTACAATCCTCTACCGCTCCTGAAACCTGCTTTAATGCACTCAAAATGTCCAAAAATGCTAGGATAGACTCTTTCTGAGCCTCATTTGGTCAAAATTTTCTCAAGTTATGGCCTCATCAATTTTGCCTAAGAAAGCTCCTCCAAAACTAGAGAGAAATCCAGTTAATTCCACCAATATTGGAGGTCACGCCAAATTTGGCGGACTCCGCCAAACTAACTACAAAGATAAGCTTGATTAGTTGAGGGTTAAGAGGAGTTAATGGAGGGTTAAGCACTTAATCAACGCATTATATTAGAGTTCCCGCCTGAGGTTATGCATATGGTTATATGGTGAGGGTCCTGACCCCCTCCTCCCGTTGTCGCATCATATGTGAAAATTTAAATATATAAAAATTCCATTGGTTAATAAGGAATATGGTGTGGAGTAATGGTATGAAGTTATGTTGTTGCAGGGGAGGTCGCGGGGTCGACCCCAACCTTCGGCCATCCTCCGGTTTGAAATTTTGTTCAATAAAATATTCCACATTTCGACCATACTTGCCATATGTTTCCATTTGGGTGGGGGGGTTCGTGGTGACCCCTGGATGCACCACGTGCCCTCACTCCATTGGCCCTCCAACATCCAATCAAATTGCAAAAAATCACCAACCTCATCAACCAATCCCAAATGACACTTGTCAGCAGCTCATAGGACCAACTGAAGGAATATTCTAGAAATATTCCAAGGAATATTGATTGTAATATTATTTTAGTTGATCGAGCTTCCCAATCATCATCCTGTCAATTCTGCACAAATTTTAGTTGTTTGTAAAAACGAACAACAAGATCTAACTTTCACATACGAAGTCGGTTTTCGATGAAACAAAGTGCTCCAGAATCAAGGCGATGAGCACTTCGCGGTCGTTCTAGTTTCAAGTGATTCTGATAACTTTAATTCATGAGCTTAATAATGAGATCTTGATCTCCTCCCCACTAGAAGCCTTTTGGACCCAAAAATATTACTGTCAATTTTTCAGCAGGTGAGGGTACAATTCCTTACCTTCTCAATCTCTATCCATTTGGCCTTAGAAGGATTTTTTCCCTTGATTCCCACTCGAAGGTATTCGACATTCCCTCTCCTTGAAGTTTGGTTCTTCTGTCAAGTATGAGATCTTGCTAAATTTCATCAAGATATTATGGCGAGAAATCATTTATTGATGGCAACTGAACATGCTCTCCTTGATCATCAATCAACAGAGGCTCATAAAATATCAAATTCTCAACATTAACAACAGAGTATATTTGCATATAAGGAGAAAAATCTAGCTTAAATTAATTGTTACCAATATTTTCTAGAATTTTAAAAGGACCATAACATATTGGCTTAAGATTTTTACCTTCTCATTGAAGTCTCTCTTTGCTAATATTTAAACAAAATTTTTCACCAACTTGGAATTTATGATCGACAAAGTGTTTTTCATGCCTTTCTTTGTAGCTTATTTGACTCTTCTCAATATTTTCTTGCACTATGTGATGTATCAACTAAATTTTCTCAATGAAATTCCTTGCTTTATCTATGTCGCTATGGCCATCAATAGAAACATCTTTCCCAAAGATGAAATCAAATGGCGATTGTGGAAAGTACCAAAGGCATGCCTTAAATGGCGATGTGTTTATGGAAGAATTATTTTCCTTGTTGTATGCATGCTGAATGTAATGCAACTGTTTATCCCACAACTTAGGATGTTTGCTACAATATCCTCGAAGAAGATGAATGACTGTCCCATTGACCACTTCTGTTTGACCATCTGTTTGCAGATGAAAGGTTATACTCTTCTTCAACTTAATGTACATCATGTCCCACAAATTTGACCAAATAATCCCAACAAATAGAGAATCTCGATCACTTACAATAGAAGTAAGAAGACCAAAATGAACCCAAACATTTTGAAAGAAAAGATGAGATGTTTGTTCAACTATAATTTTATTTTTACATGGCATCAATATACAAATCTCGCTGAACCTATCTGCAAATACATGCAAGTAATCATGACCTTTCCTTGACAATGGAAGACCTCCTACAAAATCCATTGAGATACTCTCCCATGGACGTGAAGGTACCAGAAGTGGAGTGTACAATCCTAGTTTCCTATTGACATGCTTGCTTATTGCACACAAAGAACATCCTTTGATGAAATGAGATACTGTTATGAAACCAACTCCAAAAATAGAAGAAAAGAGAGATCAATGCCTTATAAATCAGCCACTTCTAGGGGGCAACCTCCTTTACATTAAATAAATGAACAATTCTTGGATGATTCAAATGAAAAAACCTCCTTTCTATATATAGGAGTCCATGGGGTCACAATATAATCCTAGCCGACCTAATAATAATGTAAGGGCATAATAATAACAGTAGTGGGGTTTTATGGGGCACAATAATAACAATACAGGGACTACATGGGTACAACAATAACAATAAGGGGGATACACTAATAACAATAAGGGAATACACTAGTAATATAGGGACCTAACATGCCCCTCTCCAAAAAATTTTTGTCCTCAATGCTTGAGTAGGTCTGGATGCTTCTGTATAAAATTATCATCCTCCAATGTGGAATATTCAGTGCGTAAGTTATTCCACTTGATGAGATACTCTGAAATTGATCGATTTTGTAGCCATCGAGTTCTTGTTTCTATGAATGCTTTAGGTTCCAATGTGATTTTTCCTTCCTCATCTCAAGTTCTAGCAATATTGTTTGAAATGAAATTTTATCACCTATAACCTTATTTAAGAATGAAACATGGAAAACAGGGTGCACTCGAGAAGAAGCAGGAAGCTCCAATTTGTATGCCATAGTACATTATTTTGCAACACCTTGTAAGGACCATATTACTTTGGTGATAATTTATTATCCTTATTAGCTTGCTTGAGGGACATTTGTTTGTATGGTTGTAGCCATAAAAATAACCAGTCTCCTACATCAAAACTTCTCTCACTGCGATGTTGATTTTCCTGTTGTTTCATTCGATTTTGTGCCAAATTTAGGCGATCCTTTAAGAGTTTGAGAACTTGTTGTTGATGCTCAATGTGATATTCCACTGCTTGAACCTTAGAATTTTCTCTTAAATATGATGTGATGGACGGTGGATGATATCCATAAAGTGCCATAAATGGGGTCATTTTTGCTAAAATATGGAAGGAAGTGTTATACCACCATTCAGCCAGAGGTAACCAATTGACCCATTGTGTTTTTTTATCAGATAAAAAACAACGAAGATATCCTTCCAAACATTTGTTCACTATCTTAGTTTTCCCATCAGATTGAGGATGATAAGATGAGCTATGGGCTAGTTGAGTACCCAAAAAAGAAAATAATTCCATCCAAAAATTTCCAGTGAAAATGGGATCTCTATTGCTTACAATAATCTTTGGGTTTCCATGTAGCTTTTGAATTGTTTTCATAAATGTAGTAGAAAATATACTTGCTTTAAATAGATGAGATAATGCACAACAATGTGCATACTTGGTAAGTCTATCAATTACCACCTGATGACACTCTTTCCTTCCGACTTAGGTAAAACTATGATAAAATCCATTGAAACCTCCTCCCAACTTTGACTTGGAATGGGTAAAGGTTGTAGCAGTCCCAAGGTCTTAATTGTCTCAACTTTATTTTGATGGAAAACCAAACATTCTGCCACAAAATTTTGAATATAAGATTTAAGGCCATCCCAAAAAAAATCTTTCTTCACCCTGTGGTAAGTTTTTATAAATCCTGAGTGTCCTCCTACGAGAGAGGTGTGCAATTCCAAAATAATCTTTTGTTTTAGTTGGGAATTATTACAAAGATATAAGCGATATTTGTACCATAACGAATCATTTTTCCAACTAAATGTATCAAATGTACTGGGATATTGCTGCAAATTTTGAATGAGTGTCCATACTTCTTCCTCATTCTTCCATTCGTCCATTGCTTCAGTTATCCAATCTAGTTGGATAATATAAATGGCACAAAGAAATTCTTCCACCTCCTCATCCTTTCTTGAGAGTGCAGCTACAACAACATTTAGGTTCGCTTTTTTGTAGATGATTTCAAATTTATATTCCAACATCTTTGTGACCCATTTTTGCTGCTCTTATGAAGAGAGTCTTTTTTCCAAAAATTATTTAATACTATCATGATAAATTTCTACCTTGAAGTGTCTTCCCATTAGGTAAGGTTGCCATTTATCTAGTGCACGTAGTATTTCCAACATTTCCTTCTCATAAATGGATTTCTGTAAATACTTTCCTTTGATTGGAATGCTTTCAAAAGAAATGGGTCTTCCTTCCTACATTAAAACAACACCAATTCCATTTCCTGAGGCATCACATTCCACAATAAATGTTTTTGTGAAGTCTGGCGTAGCTAAGACCGGTGCTAGGCACATTGCCTCTTTAATATGTTCAAAGGCCTTAGTTGCTTCAGGAGTCCATGAAAATGAATATTTCTTCAATAATGTTGTTAGAGGTGCATCTATTCTCCCATAATTCTTAACAAACTTGCGATAATACCCTGTTAACCCGAGAAATCCTCGCAACTGCTTTATGGTTGTGGGGACTTTCCATTCCTTAATGGATTTAATTTTGTTAGGGTCTACCTTAAGACCCTTCGAAGGTACAATATGAACCAGATATTCCACCTCTTGTACTCCAAAGAAAAATTTGGAGGTTTTTGCATATAATTGGTTCTCCTTCAATAGTTTGAGCACCCTGTCAACATGTTGAACATGATCCTTCCAAGACCTATTGTGTATTAGTATATCATCAAAAAAATACTAACACAAATTTTCTAAGGAAGGGTTTAAAAATGGAATTCATCAACCCTTGAAATGTAGAAGGTGCATTGGTACTGTTGTCGCTCCTAGAGACAACCTAGAGTTTTGATAGACCAGTGCCTAGGACATCTTAGCATAGCAAGGAGCATATAATATAATGTATGAAGTTGTCAACTTCAGCTCTCATGCTATCTCCTGTAAATAGGGAAATAAACTAGAATGGGACCAAGACCCTCAGAAACTGACACAGAGAAAGGGATACCGCAGAGGCAAAGTGCATAAATATAATATGAAAGCAACAGACAATTCAGAGACAGTTTACTGCAAAGCAAGCCAATTCAAGTAATATGTCACAGATATCAATTATCAGAAGGTGTATGTAATGAAAGAAATGTTGAGAAGTTATTAGTCAACATTGAGATGATATCTAGATACACAATACCACCATGCATGGGCTTACCAATCTAAGAATCCATACATGATAATAGCGTTTTAAAAACACCCTCCCAAAGCAACTACTATAGCAGAAATATGGTTTAGATGAGTAATGGAAAAAAATATCATGCATGAGCCATATTTAAAGTGCTTGACTGATCCAAGCATGGGCATCAACTAGGATGAATCCATACCAAAAATCAGTGAGCCACTCGCATTCCAAAACATGATACAAGAAAGATGGATGAAATGAAATGATCTATTAATATAACACATAAGAGAAAAGGTTACACACTGTGAAATACCAAAGACCAGAATCCTCTTTAACGGATAGAACTCCTCCTCACTAAGACCCTATGGGCTCTGAGCCTTCATACAAGAGTTTTACAAAATGTATACAAAAAGCCTTCCACTGCATAATTTTCTGATAAAATCTGCAACCCTAAACTATCTGTTCTTTGTGAGCTTTATAGGAGAACAAGAGAGCTCGACAAAGGGAGTAGGTGGTAAACATTTAATTGTCTTATTAAAGCAAAATGGTGAAAAAGTGCCCACCCATACTGCTTGATGGATCTGTAGGGCTGTATGTACTCTGCTGCCTGCTTTATGAAGTAAATGCACTGGATAAAAATCTCTTCAGGAACACGACATAGAATTAAAATCATATTGACATCCCGTCCTTTCCTGGAGAGAAATCTCTGCTGAAATAAAGCCTTGAGGGTATTGTTTTCTGTGCATGAATCTTTGGAGTGATATGCAGGATCTTCAATCTGGTACTGCGCCTTCAAAAGGTTAGACCAAGGCCCTAAAATCATCAATTATGTGTCTTTAATTCCCTATCTTCCACTGATATTCTCCACCTGCTCCATTAATGTTTCCATCTACAAAAATCTGCGTATTTTAATAACTCTGGGGGGGGGGTTTGACAGATTTTCACCCCTGCTTCTTTAATGAAAGCCGTGTCATAACAGCTTCCCATATTTCCATCATAAATTCTTCCTCTGAAAGATGGTCCTCTGATGCGTTTTCAACTTCTGAAACGGAGGCTGTGAATTATGGCAACTTTCCGCCGCTGTAACCCTGCAAAATCCACTAACTTGTTAAATAAAAACATGCACGGGAAGGTGAATGCGATGGGGAATAATGAGAAATAATAGCGCTGCATGGAGGACTGGTGGAAAAGTGTAGGGCAACGGTAGGAAATGCAGCGTAACAGTGTGGGATGGCCATGGAGAAAGATAGTGGAATGCGAAAATGATCGTGAAAATACGAAAGAAACGAAGGAATGAACCAAATATAAGTCCGGGGTGGTGGAGAGCACGTGGAGAAAAACTTGAGGACAGGTGGCGTGATACTAAGGCAATGGGAAATGGATGACGTGGAATGCGTATGGTGGGACCGGTCAAAGGCAGGGGCAATAAAATCTCGACCGTCCGATCTCAGGAGGAAATCGACGGTTGAAAAAACGTCGGAGGCGATGGACAGTGGGCTAGGGGTATATTTGCTGTGGATTAAAACCCATGCAGCTTTGATGTGCGATGACCGTTAGATAAAGATCTCCAGATCCGATGGCTGACAGCGATATCAATGCGCATCCTTTTCCGAACAATAGCGTGCGATGAACGACGGTTTTTGGGCCGTACGCGGAGACACGTGGTGAGCGCTGTATGGAATCGCTGGCCAAACAAGGATTACCGCCCACCGCCGAAAGGCGGTGTGATAGATACCACCTGGTTTTGGGGTATTGCGTTATGGGGACCACCAAGGCAAGTGAGATACAGACCGTCGTATTTACAGGTGAAAGGACGGTCGAGATGCAGTTTGGGCGATGAATGGAGTGGGCCACGGGCGTAGTGGAGCATTGCAAATGCCATTCGATCTGTACAGATCAACGGCCGAGGGCACGCCCGATATTCATACACGATAAGCGCCTAGTGTTTTTGCACCTGGTTCCAGCACTGGGTTACGTGGAGGAAATGACTGAGGGGATAGGGCCGAAAGGGCTAAGCCTTGAATATTTTCAAATGTGGATTTTCGGCCCTTTTATGCACTTTTGAGGCGAGAAAAGGGCAACGATAGGCAACAAAAGGATTACTTAGGCTATCAAAAGAATTTTGAAGGGTTCAAATGGAATGGCCTGCCAAAAATTTAATAGGGGTTTGACATAATCAACATCGGCTCCACCTGGGGATGGCACGTTCATCCCTGAACGTGTCGAGAACTTCGCAGACCATCAGATACTCTTCTGTGTGAACTCTGCCCTTTGGCACCTCTACTTTTTACTTCATGATTCATCATGACACCCACATGATTCAAACAAAAATGAAACAAAAAACTATTATACAATATAATACACCAGGCTTTCTCGGCCTAAGTCAGAACTGAAAGTAGGGCTTGAGAAATTGACCATTTACAGGGGCGTCCAGCAAGTCGCCCTGTAAATTCTCCAACCTGAAAGTATTATTTCCTCCCTGTTCCACAATTTTAAAGGGGCCGAACCAGAGGGGGTCGAATTTTCCATGTTTACCTTTTTCAGCTCTTCGGATATCCCATCTGAGCACCAAATCACCAATCTGTAGCTTCCTGTCTTTAGCATGCTGGTCGAAAAGGTATTTCATCTTCTCCTAATATTCCGTCAGCCTTTGATTTACCTGATTGCGTGTTTCTTCCAATTCCACCAGCTGGTTTATTCTCCTGATCATATCATCAGGTTCTTCTTGACTCTCCTGCATGAATCGGGCCACTGGTAGGGCCAATTGAATAGGAAATGCTGCTGCCCTCCCATATACCAATTCATATGGGGATTTCCCAGTTTCTCTCTTGCTGGTAATTCTATTGGCCCACAGAGAAAATTTCAACTGGGAATCCCAATTCTTTTGATTATCATTTATAGCCTTCTTCAGTGCTCTTACCAGGGTTTTATTGGAAGAATTTGCCAAGCCATTTCCTTGTGGATAGTGTGCTATAGAGTGACTTAGTGTGATGTTATACTGCTGACAGAAGCTTAAAAAATTTGTATACTTGAAGGCCTGTGCATTATCAATCACTATTATGGTAGGGCAGCCAAATCTGGATATGATGTTTTCTTCCATGAACTTTATGATCACAGTATCTGTTGCATTCCTCGCAGGTATGGCTTCCACCCATTTAGTGAAATAATCAGTGGCCGTTAAAATCCACTTATGTTGACCACTTGATGGGGGATTTATTTCACCTATAAAATCAATTCCCCATTGTATGAATGGCTCATCTATGTGCACGGGAATCATGGGAAGAGGTGCCAACTTCTGCCTTTCAGCAAATTTCTGACATTTCTCACATGCTCTAACCTGGGAAAAAACATCTCCAAAAAGCTTGGGCCAATAGAAACCGGCCTTCAGGATTTTATGAGCAGTGGCCCTCTAGCTGTAGTGACCCCCACAGATCCCTTCATGAAATTCGGTTATAATGCTTCCCACCTCATCCTCTGTGAGACACAGGAGTAGGATACCTGAGGGATCTCGCCAGTATAGCCGGCCATTGGCGACTATATACTTCTGTGATTTTAATCTTAGTGTTCCGTATTTAGCTTTATCACAGCTCGGTGGGCAGCTGAGTGTGAGGAGATATTCTACTATCTCTTTGTACCACGGTCTGGTGAGGTACTTTAGATGTGTTTCTAGAGTAGCTACTCCAATTCCCTGTTGCTCTTCTTGCTCTTCATATTCCTCATTTGCTATTATGGAAAAATTTATGCCCAAAGCTTGATAGTTTGATTCAGATAAGATTTTAGCAAGCCCCTGTCCTTTGATCAGCTTAGTAGGACGAATGTCTAATTCATACTCCTGTATCTTGGCAATCCACTTCCCCCTTTTTCCTTCACTATCCCCTTGAATGAAGATATCTTTTACAGCAGCTGCAGGCACAAATGCAGTGATATGTGACTGTAAGATATATACGCGGAATGCTTTAAGGGATTTCACTAGGGCGTATGCTTGCTTTTCCAATATGTTGTACTTTAATTCTGCATCTCGGAGCACCTGACTGGAGAAAGCTATGGGCTGTTCATACCCCTCATTTTTCTGCAATAAAAATTCTGCTATTGTATGAGGTGATGCAAAAGAAAATATCATGAAAGGTTTATCATAATCTGGCCCAACTAGCACAGGGGCTTCTGCAAAAGAATTTTTTATTCTGGTAAATGCCTCTCGTGATTCCTGTGACCACTTCACCTCATTATTCTTCTTCAGCATGTCTGTTATATGCCTAACTATCTCAGCATAGTTAGGAATAAACCTTCTCAAGAAATTAATGCGCCCTAGGAATACTTGTACCTCTTTCTTATTTATGGGAAAAGCAATACCATTTATAACCTCTACCCACTTAGGATCTATCTTCACCCCATATTTAGTCACAATGTGTCCCAAAAGCTTACCATCTTCTAAAGCAAATAAAGAATTTTGAGGATTAAGGGAGAGACCATACCTTCTGCATTTCTCAAAAGTTCTCCGCAAATGCTCAATGTGCTCAGTATCATTCCTGGAGAATATAGTTATATCATCAAGGTAGACTACCAGGAACTTATCTTGCTCCCTGACAAAAGCAATGTCCATGGCCCTTTGAAAAGTGGCCCCTACATTAATCAGCCCAAAAGGCATCCTGGCATACATAAATGTACCCCATGGTGTGGTGAAAGCAGTCTTCTTTTGATCCTCTAGAAGTACAACCACCTGGTTATAACATGAGAATCCATCCATCATTGACATCCTAGAGGCTCCAACCACTCTCTGCAGGATGTAATCCATCTTAGGTAGTGGATAATTATCCTTTAAGGATGCTCTTTTTAAATTTCTAAAATCCACACACAGCCTTATTTCTCCATTCTTCTTTCGTACAGGGACAAGGTTTGCCACCCATTCAGAGTACCTCAATGGTACAATTATTTTGGCCTTTAACAACTTCTTAACTTCCTTCTCAATAGAAGGAAGGAGCAAGGGATTGATTTATCTGAGCTTCTGCTTATGGGGCTTTGCATCTGCCTTCAATGGAATTTTGTGCTGCATAATACTGATATCAAAAGTTTTCAAATCCTGATAGGACCATGCAAACACATCTTTGTAAGACTGAAATAATTTCTGATATAGTTTTTTATATTTTCCAGGGATTTTCTTAGACAATTTTACAATTTTGGGGTCAGCGTCAGTACCAAGATTCAGGTCCTCTACCTGATTTTCTTCTACCAATTTGCTTGGTTGCAGTGGGACATCATTCTTGTCAAATAATCTTTCTAGAGGCACTAGCCCTCTAGGTATAATGTTTCCCTTTAACTGCAACACCTTATTACCTGCCACTTTCTCCTCCCAATTTCTTTCTGAAGTATCTTCAAACTCCACCTCTTCTTCATCAGCATCAATCTCCATATTGGAGAATTATCCCATTGTTTCCAGGAATCTCTTCATCTGTTCTTCATCTTCAAATACCTGCCAGTGTTTGATGTTATCTGGGATTGAAGGTCGATAACGCACCTCAACTTCATATCTTAAAAGAGGGTTCTGAGGTGGTCTAAATGTACTAGCAACTACAGCAAGGGAATCAACCATCCTATTTTGTTCTCGGCGCATGAAATGGATATTAAATTCCAATAAGAAATTCTCTACCATGTCCCAAACTTCATTCCTATAAGCCCTTAGCAGAGGATGTTTGGTCTGACACTGATTCCTGACTTGTCTAACCACCAGCTCTGAATCTCCCAGAACTTTTAAACTTTGTATATTCATGTTCCTGGCTGTCTGCAATCCTAACATGACTGCTTCATATTCAGCCACATTGTTGGTGGCTTCATATTCTAGTTTGAAAGACAGTGCGATCCATTTGCCTACAGGAGAAATCAATAGCACTCCAGCCCCATTACCTTCTCTTGAATTTGCTCCATCAAAATGAAGTGTCCATATTCCTGCATCATGGCTCTCTAAGGACTGCTCAGTCTGAATTGGGCAGAAGGATGGTTCATTAGCATAATCTTGATCTTCTTCCAGCATCAAGCATGAGAAATCTCCTTCTTTACTATAGACTGGTGAATTCACAGAGCTATCAGCCTTAGTAATCATATTGAAAAATTGGGTTTCCTTGTACAACCTCCTCTCCTGACCACCGAAAACTGGGATAGTGGCATATGTTAGATCCAGCTTGATTTACCCGCCAATTTTTGTTCCCCAGGACCTTGACAGCAACATGCCAAAGCAAGCTGGGATGTCGGCCACCACGATGTCCATTACCACACTTTTTGCTGGTATTTGGGCCAAATTGACTACCAAATCCTTAATCATCCCTAGGCATTTAACTCTTTTGCAATCAAATGAATAGAGGTCTTTGTATGGACGGGTGATTTGTAATCCTAGTTGCTCCATGAATGACAGAGGCATAAGATTATGGGAAGCCCCAGAATCTAGCATACAGTTATGTAATAGCAGGTCATGAACTACTAGAGACACATAGAAGGGAGGAGTAGAGGGATCTATCTCCTCAACATGTGGGCCAAATACAACCATGGGTCTTTCTTCTTGAAGGTTGAGACTATCTCGGATGAGTGCTGCTTCTGGAGGGAGCATGAAAGAGGTGACTTGAGATTGGTATGCTGGTTATTTCAACAGTTCAGTCAAGGGCACTGGGATTTTGACTTTTTCAAGTTCCTTTTGCAGACTAAAAACAGGAGAAGACTTTTCTATTACAACCTCTTTTGACTCTTTATTTTTAGCTGGGGGTTTGATTTATTTTGACACAAACTTAGTATTAGAGGGACTGACTGCTTTTGAAGAGGAAGGAATTTGATCACTAGACTGCAAAGGTTTGTTTAAAGAGCCCTTACCTTTGTCTGTGACTTTCTGCATTGTTTATTCCTTCTAAGCAGGTGCTTCCTTCTGGGGAGGCTCCTATTCTTGATCTTGAGTAAGAGTCCTCTTCCTAGAAGATCTGAGATCATATCTTCTATCGAAATGTGCTTGCATGAAATCAGTAAATTGTTTACAATAATGATCAATTTCTGCTTCTTTTGTGTCTCTGGTCTTTTCTTCTTCTTGCAATGGGCACTCTGCTCCTTCATTTCCTTGTAAAGGGCATTCTTCTCCATCACTATTTGAAAAGGCAAGATTTGCGTCCTCTAGTCCATAGGAAACATCTTCAGTGGAGTCATCTACTAGACCTTCCAAGTACAATGGGTGTGGTACTTGATCTTGTTGATCTTTTGATTCCCTTGGCAATATTTGCAGGGGTGGTCTTCTGTATTGAGGATTGTAACCTCTGTTTGAAGCATTCTGGAAATTCTTGAAGGCTGAGTTCTTGGCTTCCAATTCAAGCTTGACCATTTTCTTAATTAATTTGCTCATTTCTTCCATTTTGTTCGAGTCTCTGTCCTGACTAGAAGTGGATACCTCCTCGTTGCCCCTTCTTCTGGTATCTTGTTCAGCTTTTCCTTTTGATTTACCAGTGGAGGAAAATTTTTCTTCCAGCTCTAGTGCATCTTCCTGAGCATCATCTAGAGAAGCATGTTTTCTTTCTCTGAGAGAGAAACCGAATTCTGAATCAAAAGCAGCTACAAAAACAACTTTAGCAGTAGTTTGATGAGGTTTCATATCAGCAGGGAGACTCAGATACAATTTATTAAATCTCTTGATAAATTCTAATACCCCTTCATTATGCCTTTTCTTTAGTGTATTGAACTCAATGAGACAATTTCCGTGATATTTCTTTTCTCCCCATTTCCTGAGAAAAGTGTCTTCCATGTTATCCCAAGTGGTAATAGAACGACCAGCCAATGTCTTAAACCATTTTCGAGCTTCACCATCAAGAGATTGGACAAAAAGCCTTAAGACCACATTTAAATGTTCAACATTAAAGTTCTCTGCAAAAGAGCAGAAAGTCTCAAGATGTTTTTGAGCCTCAATCTCATTTTCCCCATTGAATCTGGGCAAGATCTTCAGATAATCTTGGGGCATATCATTCAACACTTGAGGTAATGCCAGAGGAGCATATTTATTTAGCAAGAAGCCTGGAACATTTCCATTGGAGGGGGTGGAGGTAGTGCAATAGTTTGATGAGTAAGAGGAGGAGGAGGAGGTGGAAGTGGAATATGAATAATAATAGGAATATATTCAACTTCAGCTTGAGGTGTTGAGGGGAATAATGGTCTGTTAACAACAGATACTTCAGGGACTTCCTTGACCTCTTCGACCTCAGGAGTAGGATGAAGACTGTATTTAAATTGGAGCCCCCCTCGGGGTGGAATATCTGAATAGTAATCGGTGTCTCCGACAGTGGGGTCGGGAATTTGCAATTGAGAATCTTGAGAGGAGGAGGATGGAAAGTCTTCTTGATAGAGTTCGGGAATCTCAGAATGGACTGATTTTCTTTCCCTCCAACTTCTTCTATGTATGATATTTTCAGGGTTAGACACTGAAAGTGTCTTTGGCTTAGACGTATCTGACCTCAGGTGTGGCTTACGAGGAGCCACGACTGCAAATAGATTTATCAAATGAACAAATGTGGAGTCGCCAAGGTGAGGGATCTACAACTCTCAACTCTCTGTGCTCACCTACTTAGAGAGTTAATATGATTTGTTGAGGCCCAGGGATTCTGATTTCTTAACTTTGATCCCCAGAAATGGTGCCAGAAAGATGTTGTCGCTCCTAGAGACAGCCTAGAGTTGTGATAGACCAGTGCCTAGGACATCTTAGCATAGCAAGGAGCGTATAATATAATGTATGAAGTTGTCAACTTCAGCTCTCATGCTATCTCCTGTAAACAAGGAAATAAACTAGAATGGGACCAAGACCCTCAGAAACTGACACAGAGAAAGGGATACCGCAGAGGCAAAGTGCATAAATCTAATATGAAAGCAACAGACAATTCAGAGACAGTTTACAGCAAAGCGAGCCAATTCAAGTAATATGTCACAGATATCAATTATCAGAAGGTGTATGTAATGAAAGAAATGTTGAGAAGATATTAGTCAACATTGAGCTGATATCCAGATACACAATACCACCATGCATGGGCTTACCAATTGAAGAATCCATACATCATGATAGCGTTTTAAAAACACCCTCCCAAAGCAACTAATATAGCAGAAATATGGTTTAGATGAGTAATGGAACAAAATATCATGCATGAGCCATATTTAAAGCGCTTGACTGATCCGAGCATGGGCATCAACTAGGATGAATCCATACCAAAAATCAGTGAGCCACTCGCATTCCAAAACATGATACAAGAAAGATGGATGAAATGAAATGATATATTAATATAACACATAAGAGAAAAGGTTACACACTGTGAAATACCAAAGACCAGAATCCTCTTTAACAGATAGAACTCCTCCTCACTGAGACCCTATGGGCTCTGAGCCTTCATACAAGAGTTTTACAAAATGTATACAAAAAGCCTTCCACTGCATAATTTTCTGATAAAATCTGGAACCCTAAACTATTTGTTCTTCGTGAGCTTTATAGGAGAACAAGAGAGCTCGACAAAGGGAGTAGGTGGTAAACATTTAATTGTATTATTAAAGAAAAATGGTGAAAAAGTGCCTGCCCATACTGCTTGATGGCTCTGTAGGGATGTATGTACTCTGCTGCCTGCTTTCTGAAGTAAATTCACTGGATAAAAATCTCTTCAGGAACACGACATAGAATTAAAATCATATTGACATCCCGTCCTTTCCTGGAGAGAAATCTCTGCTGAAATAAAGCCTTGAGGGTATTGTTTTCTGTGCATGAATCTTTGGAGTGATCTGCAGGATCTTCAATCTGGTACTGTGCCTTCAAAAGGTTATACCAAGGCCCTAAAATCTTCAATTATGTGTCTTCAATTCCCTATCTTCCACTGATATTCTCCACCTGCTCCATTAATGTTTCCATCTACAAAAATCTGCGTATTTTAATAACTCTGGGGGGGTTTGACAGATTTTCACCCCTGCTTCTTTAATGAAAGTTGTGTCGTAACAGCTTCCCAGATTTCCATCAGAAATTCTGCCTCTGAAAGATGGTCCTCTAATGCATTTTCGACTTCTGAAACGGAGGCTGTGAATTATGGAAACTTTCCGCTGCTGTAACCCTGCAAAATCCACTAACTTGTTAAAGAAAAACATGCATGGGAAGGTGAATGCGATGGGGAATAATGAGAAATAACAGCGCTGCATGGAGGACTGGTGGAAAAGTGTAGGGCGACGGTAGGAAATGCAGCGTAATAGTGTGGGATGGCCATGGAGAAAGATAGTGGAATGCGAAAATGATCGTGAAAATACGAAAGAAACGAAGGAATGAACCAAATATAGGTCCGGGGTGGTGGAGAGCATGTGGAGAACAACTTGAGGACAGGTGGCGTGATACTAAGGCAATGGGAAATGGATAACATGGACTGCGGACGGTGGGACCGGTCAAAGGCAGGGGCAATCAAATCTCAACCATCCGATCTCAGGAGGAGATCGACGGTTGAAAAAGCGTCAGAGGCGATGGACAGTGGGCCAGGGGTATATTTGCCGTGGATTAAAACCCGTGCAGCTTTGATGTGCGATGACCGTTAGATGAAGATCTCCAGATCCGACGGCTGACAGCGATATCGCTGCGCATCCTTTTCCGAACAATAGCGTGCGATGAATGGCGGTTTTTGGGCCGTACGCGGAGACACGTGGTGAGCGCTGTATGGAATCGCTGGCCAAACAAGAATTACCACCCACTGCCGAAAGGTGGTGTGATAGATTCCACCTGGTTTTGGGGTATCGCGTTACGGGGAACACCGGGACAAGTGAGATACGAACCGTCAGATTTATGGGTGAAAGGACGACCGAGATGCGGTTTGGGCGATGAATGGAGTGGGCCACGGGCGTAGTGGAGCATTGCGAATGCCGTTCGATCTGTACATATCAACGGCCGAGGGCGCGCCCGATATTTATACGCGATAAGCGCCTAGTGTTTTTGCGCCTGGTTCAACATTGGGTTACATGAAGGAAACGACTGAGGGGCTAGGGCCGAAAGGGCTAAGCCTTAAATATTTTCAAATGTGGATTTTTGGCCCTTTTATGCACTTTTGAGGCGGGAAAAGGGAACCGATAGGCAGCAAAAGGATTACTTAGGCTATCAAAAGAATTTTAAAGGGTTCAAATGGAATGGCTTGCCAAAAATTTAATAGGGGTTTGATATGATCAACAGGTACGGCCAAAAGGCATGAACAAAAATTCATAATGACTCTCATGAGTTCGAAATGGTGTTTTTAGAATATCTTCAGTCTTCATTCTAATTTGATGATATCCTGAACGAAGATCCAACTTGGTAAAATAAATTTCTCCATATAATTCATCCAATAATTCATCAATCACAAGAATGGGGAATTTATATTTAATGGTGAGCTTATTGAGCTCCCTATAATCTAGACACATTTTCCATGATCCATCCTTCTTGTGCACCAATACTATTGGAGCAGAGAAAGAAATTTTCTGTGCTGAGTATCTTGATGGATTTTCCAGACTTATTTTCCGCATGTGCTTTGAAAATCTTTAGATGTTGAAAAAATTCAAACTTGAGTTTCTAGAAGTAAACCCAGGTGATTTAATTATACCAGCCTCTAACATTTCTGCAATCATACATTAAATTTCACCCTTTTGGACATAAGGATATCTGTAAGGCCTGATGTTTGGATTAATACTTCCTTGAATCAAATGAATAGTGTGATCATGATCACAAATAGTTGGGAGTCCTTTGGGAGTTTCAAACACCTTAGAATGATTGTCCAAGACTTTTTGGATATTTGGAGAAATAGATGATTTTGATGTTGGAACTTCTAGTGAGCATAATTGTGCAATTACACCTCACTGTTATTTCTTCAGAATATTTGTCATGAAATTACAACTCATTATCTTTCCCGGCTTCCTTGCGATACCCCGTAATTCAACTTCCTTCCCTTCCAAAAAAAAATTCAAGAAAATTTCTTGAAAATTAAAAGCTACCGTCCTCAAAGATTGTAACCATTGTACTCCTAATACAACATCGACACCTCCCATTGGAATGGAAAGCATTGTACCATTCAATAAATATTCCCCCATGGTTAGCTTGATATTATGGCAATTTCTAGAGAAATTTATAGTCCCTCCATTTGCAACCATCACTTGACACTCTGGTGCTGGGTATAGGAAGCAATTCAATTCCTTGGCTACCTTACAATGAATAAAATTATGGGTACTACCAGGATCAATCAACACTATTACATTTTTCTTCTTGATATGTCCTTCTATCTTGGGAGTTTTAGGAGTGGTAATTCCTGCCAATGCATTACTGGATATGGTCAGAATCATTTCTTCTTTCTCTAGGGTTGGTTCCTAGTGTATATCCTCTTCTTTTGAAGTTTCTTGTTCATTTTCTTCCTCCTCTTCACAATATATGTAAAATAATTTCTTCTCAACATACTTATGACCTTTAGTGTATTTTCTATCACAACTGTAGAAAATCCCTTTTGATATTTTTTCTTGCAATTGTTGTTGTGTCAACCTTGTATGTTGTGGAAGTCTAGGAGTAGTAACACTTCCATATTTATAAATGTGAGTGGTAGGCTTCCTTGTCGCCATAATTTTACTTTCAATTTTTCTTGTTAACCTGAATGAGTTCTCTAATGAATTAGGTTCCAAAAGGAAAACCTCATGTTGGATGTTATTATTTAAAGTCACTCTGAAGACATCAATCCTGTGTTCCTCTGGAATATCAATCACCCTTATATTCAATTTTTGGAAGTCCTCAATGTGCTCCACCATTGAACCCTTTTGTTTGATATTTCTCAATTGGCTAAAGAAGAAGTTTCTATTTGTATCCTCATAATGTTCTATAATTTCCTCCGTTAAAATTGACCAAGTGACAATTTTTTTACGAGAGCAAAGCCATCGATACTGTACAAATGTATTTTTTTTTCTAAATGTAAAGTTGCAATGCGTACCTTTTGTGTGTTTTTCACTTTATGGAGATCAAAATATTGCTCCATATGTAGTATCAATATTACGGAATCCTTTCCATCAAACTTCCTCATATCCATATTTGGAATATGGCGGGTCTTCAATCCAAGATTAAAGTTTAAGAAATCACGATTAACATTTATTTTGTTCTCAACATGAGTTTTCAGTTCTACCTTTTCGCCATTAGGAATAATTTCTTGTATCAACTTTTTCAAACCTTCCTTCAAACCTTCCATGTATGATTTTAAATAATTCTTCATGTCTTCCATGTTAGCTTCCATGTCGTCCATCTTAGCTTCCATGCCATCCATCATAGCTTCCATGCCATTCTTCAAACCATCCATCATAAATTCCACGTCTTTCTTCAAACCATCCATATTAGCTTCCAAGCCTTTCTTCAAACCATCCATATTATATTCCACACCTTTCTTCAAACTATCCATCTTAGCTTCCACACATTTCTTCAAAACGTCCATTTCATGTTTTGTTTCTCTTTGCGAGAGCGAAATTTGGTGCACTTGGTCTTGTAATTTCGATATATCATGAGTCATAGTAGAGCCTTATAAGGGCTTAATGGGTGTTGAATTATTTTTAGGGGATATTTTAGATTCCAATATTGATATCTATGCTTCAATATACCCTTGGAATCACTTCAAACTGATTTTTCAAACAAGACTTATGTAATTTGAAAAAAAAATACACACCTTTTTCTTGCTTTTGTGGAGCTCGATATTGAAACTGATGTATCTTTCGAATTCTGGATACCTGAGATTTTATATTCAGTAATTTAGTAGCCCTCTAAATATTCTTTCCAATGCCACAGGGCTGACCTAATTTTGATTCTTCAAGACAAAGTTATGCTCAATCTCCCGCAATGACCTAATTATGGACTGGTTCAATAGAGCGAACTTGTACGGTGTGCCACGTGTGACTTTTTCCTCCTTCGGCTCTAAAATTGATAAAAAGTAAACTAAAGTCCATTAAATTTTGGTCACTTTTTACATAATTCTGATCTGATGCTCAGAGAGAGAGTTATGATGATTTTCCCAAGGTGACCTCTTTGAGATGAAATTCGGGAGCCTGCAAAAACCCTAACTTCCACAGATCATATCTCTGAAAATATTGCGAACCAAGATTTGAAATTTTTACACGAAGTTTATGAGGATTTCTTCGCAAATGGGTTTTTGTTTTAGATTTTGAACCTTCGTAGAAAAAATGTTATAGAAAAAATTCCACAATGGCCTGTTTGAAGGAACAAAACCCTAGAATCCAAAGGTCTGATACCAAATATGATGAAACCAACTCCAAAAATAGAAGAAAAGAGAGATCAACACCTTAGAAATATGTCACTTTGAGGGATAAAAAACCTTTACATTACATAAATGAACAATTCTTGGATGATTCAAATGAAAAAGTCTCCTTTCTATATATAGGAGTCCATGGGGTCACAATATAATCCTAGCCGACCTAATAATAATAATGTAAGGGAACAAAAATAACAATAGTGGGGTTTTATGGGGCGCAATATTAGAAATATGGGGACTAAATAGGTACAAAAAAAATAGTAATGGGGGTACACTGACAACAATAAGGGACTACACTAATAATATAGGACCTAACAGATACACTATTAAACATGCGTGGCCAATAACAATGCCTTTGGAGATTCGCTACTGTCTTGCCTACACCGAAATGTCCAGCAATCAATGAGGTGTGTGCCTCCCTTATGATACTATTTATTTCTCCCTGTGGAATACATAACTTGCCCAAGTGATACAACAAATTGTTATATACATGGTAATCTAACTCTTCATTTTGGTTTCTTTAACTCAAGCTTGCATACACATCTTGAAAGTAATTATCATATGCATATTGCTCAATGTAACTTTCATGCAAAAAATAATTGTGCTTGAGTATAATAGATGAATTTACAATATAACTAGACAAAATATCAACTACCTTATTGTATATTCCCTTTCTATACCTGATAACAAAATGAAACTGTTGTAGAAATCCAATCCATTTGAAGTGTCGTGATTGCTGCAACTTTGATTGTGAATGTAAGTAATGCAATGGTTGATGGTCGGTATGGATAATGGTCTCTTTCCCCATCAAGTAGTGTTTCCATTTCTTTACACTTTGTACCAATGCATATAACTCTCTGTCATAAGTGGGATAGTTAGTCACAACACCATTAAAATTTCAGAATTAAACGAAATGGGCTTAGCATGCTGCATGAGAACTACTCCCATGGCGTAATCAGTAGCATCTGTTTAAATTTGAAATGGTTGTATAAGATATGGAAGAGCCAATTTCCGTGCTGAGCTAATATTTTGTTTCAAAGCATCAAATTATTTTTTCTGCTTATCTCCCCAACAGAACACTTTCTTGACACTAGTCAATGCATGTAATAGAGCTATAATAGAGGAAAAATTAGCAATGAACTTCTTCCAATATTGTGCTACCCCTAGAAATTTTTTTACCTCTGTAACTGTATTGGTATTGGGCCAATTCACAATGACCTCAACCTTAGAGGGGTCTATCTTCAGCTCACCACCTCCAACAAAGTGTCCCAAATACAATAAAGAAGTCTTGCGAAATTCACACTTCGACATCTTTAAAAACAACTATTCTTTTCTCAAGAAATCAAGTACTTTTTTCACATGCATGACATGTTCATCTCTTGATTTGCTGAATATCAAAATATCATCTAAGTAGACAATGAAAAAATCATCAAGAAATGGCCTCAATACATCATTCATAACTCTCATGAAAGTAGCTGGAGCATTGCTAAGGCTGAAAGGCATAACAAGCCACTCAAACAATCCTTGTTTAGTTTTAAAGGCAATTTTCCAAATGTCCTCTTTAACTATTATAACTTGATGATAACCACTTTGTAAGTCTAACTTAGTGAAATACTTTGCATACCTCAATTTATCAAGTAAATCATCAATTCTTAGGAGTGGATAACGATTCTTTACCATGATTTTGTTCAGTGCACGAAAATACATACACATGCGCCAAGTCCCGTCCTTCTTTGGTACCAAGACAATCGGTGAACCACATGGCGAAGTAGATGGGCATATGATACCTTTTTTCAACAATTCTTGAATTTTATTCTTGATTTACATGCTCTCCATCATCAACATGTGATACATGCCAATGTTTGGAAGTGGAACATCTTGTTGCAACTGTGTCTCATGCTGAATTCCCCTCTTGGGAGATAACCCATTTGGCTCCTGAAAGATCTCACCATGCTGGCTTACCAAATCAAACAAATCAGATTTTAATTTGTCATCACAACCTTAAAAATATTCATAATCCATATCCTTCTTTTTCTTAATCATGAGAAGCACAAAATATTTACTTGCATTTACTAGTCTCTTCATCTGCCCTGCATTAACTAAAGAAATGTTCAACTTTTTGAGATGAGCCCTCACAATATATTCCACCCCATCCATATCATTATTTTTTCTCATCGCGATAGAATACTGCTTTACTTCCATACAAATATGGGCTTCCCAAGATAATTTCTGAAATGTCAAGCAGAACCACATCTAACTCGACTTCATCAATAAAATTTGTAGTAATGGAAAACCTGAATATACATTTCCTTGTAACCTATAGATTTTCATTCTTGACTATCCAACCCAAAGCATATGACTTATTATGGGGTAGAGTTTCCAGGTTAAGATTCTTCACCAAGTATTCTAAGATTAAGTTCGCTTGTGACCCACTCTCATATAATGTGTCAATATTTGTATGGTTTGAGATCACCCTTACATGGAACAACTCTATCATTGTTTCTTCATTTGGAGTGTTATTGTGACAATTTTATGAACTAGTACTTGCTATGGCTTCTTTTCCCTTTGTGAACATGGCTGTAATATTGGTCTCATCACCAGAATTAGATCCAAGATCATGTTGTGTGGTAGCGGTCGTCTTTTGTTTCCCCTTATTGTTGAGTTTCTTAGACCTTAGTTTGGGATGTAGTTTCCAACAGTGGGATTCATCATGCCCCTCTTTGGATCAATGTTTGCATGCGGTTTTCTCCCCTTCTTTATTAACACTTGCATTCTTATTACCCTTCCATTTTCCTCCCTATCTTTCTCCTTACCCTTGAATGGATTCTTTTTACTACCCTCTTCCTGAACGTTATTTCCCCTTGCTTCAAGGTGCATGGCTTGCACACATACCTCATCTAAGTTTCTTTGATTAAAGATAAGGATAGCGTGTTTTAAATAGGAATGTAAACGATCAATGTATTTCAATAAAGTGTTTTGGGATTGCATGTTTACACCTAACAACAAAGCCCTCTTCCTAAACTCCTGGGTATAATCTTGAACTGTTTGAACCTCAATATTCCTAAATTTTTTCCAGCTCATAATGAATTTTTGCATGTAAGCTAAAGGATTAAACTGTCTCTTAATTGAAGAAATAAAATCATCCCAAGAAATGGATATCTTACCATGGATTCACATTTCCTCTTGAGTCTTTTCTTCCCACCAGACCAATGCTGCTCCTTCTAGCCTCAATGAAGCCAACTGGATCTTTCTTTCATCATCTTCTAGGATTTGAATTCTGCAATAAACCTCTAATTGACGAATCCAATTGTCCAACTTCTTTGCATTTACCTCTCCATTGTACATGGGAAGTTCAAACTTAATGTCCAATTTGAGTAAGAGTGTTTTTCCTTTTGGGTTTTTTGAGTGAGTATGGGTGGTTTGTGTGGTGGAAGTGGAAGTTGATGCTGATGGTGAGGATGAGGATGATAAGGAAGATGGTGGAGATGGAGGAGGATTTCCTCCATTACCCTTTGAATCCTTCTCTTAATCCTTTTTGTTTTCTGAGGTTCCCTCTGGACGTGGAGGTTTAGAATTCCCTCCAACCATCCTAGTGCTCCTCTCTTCATAGAGGACCCTAACCATGTCAGTTAGGTCATAGAAAGCCTTCTTGAATGCTTCCTCTTCTGAAATACCTTCAGTCTCTCCTACACCTGAAATGATGGCTGTGGATTCAAGCTCAGCTTCTAGTGATGCTTGTACCTCTTCAATCTCACTTAGAGATATAACTTGAGGTGCTTCAAGTGCAACTAAGAGTGAAACTTTGGGTGGAGATTGTGGCCTTGTGGCTCTCCCTTTTCTGGTCCTAAATTTAGGACTAACAACCAACAATTTCCCTTCTCCTCTTTACAAATTTAACCTTGTAAACATCACAAATTTTCAACCATTAAAACCATACTTGCACAAAACTCAAGAAAATATCAAGCAAATAACCTTGCTCTGAATCTGAATGTTATTTTTGCTGTGCTAATTTAATCTTCAGAATTATAAACAAATCTTGATCATTTGATTCATGTGGATAGGTTTCCTTGAGGTGTTTACAAGTGTTTAACAGGCAATTGCATCTTATGTATAAAATATTTCGGTGAAAATCACATCTAAGTAATTTTTTTCGAAACGTTTCGAACCAGCTAGTGTGGTTGATTGCATAAACAACAAAAAATAAATGTACAACAAACCATTAAATGATCCATTAACACAATGTTTTGATGAAGGAGTTCACCCCTCCTGGGCTACATCTCCTTGGTCCAGCTTCCATGGCTTGGGCATCTATATTAGCTAAAAATGGAAAAATGCTTCTTTTACAATCTTCTACTTATCCTGAAACATGCTCCAATGCACTCAAAATTTCCAAAAATTCTAAGATAGACTCTTTCTGAGCCTAATTTGGTCGAAATTTGATCAATTTATGGCCTCACAAATTTTGCCTAGGAAAGCTCCTCCAAAGCTGGAGAGAACTCCAGTTAACTCCACCAAAATTGGAGGTCGCACTGAATTTGGTAGACTTCGCAAAATTAACTGCAGAGATAAGCACAATTAGTTGAGGGTTAAGCAGGGTTAATGGAGGGTTAAGCGTTTAATCTGTGCATTATACCGGAGCTCTCGCTTAAGGTTATGAGTATGGTTATATGGTGAGGGGGCTCGTCCCACGGTGCTGGCCCCCTCCTCTTGCTGTCGCATCATATGTGAAAATTTAAATATATGAAAATTCCATTGGTTAATAAGGACTATGGTGTGGAGTAATGGTATGGCATTGTGTTGTTGCGGGGGAGTTCGTGGGGTCGACCCCAACCTCCACCCGTACTCCGATTTATGTTTCCATTTGGGGGGGGGGGGGGGAGGGGGTACATGGTGAGCCCTGGTTGCATCGTGTGCCATCACTCCATTGGCCCTCCAACATCCAATCAAATTGCAACAAATTAACCACCTCATCAACTAATCCTGAAATGACACTTGTCAGCAGCTCAAAGGACCAACTGGAGGAATATTCAAGGAATATTCCAAAGAATATTCCTTGGAATATTATTTTTGCTGACTGGGCTCCCCAGTCATCATCCTGTCAATTTTGTAGAAATTTTAGTTGTTTGTAAAAATGGACATCAAGCTCTAAATTTCACATACGGAGTCGGTTTTCGATGAAACGAAGTGCACCAGAATCAGGGTGATGAGCACTTCACGTTCGTTCTAGTTTTGAGTGATTCTAAGAACTTTCATTTATGAGCTAAACACTGAGCACCTGATCACATATCTTACTGTTTTTGTGGTTTTTAAGTGATTGTTTTATCTTTTATCTATTTTCCACATTTTATATATTGCATGCATAAGCATATAATAATACTTTAATAAATCCAAAAATTATAAGGAAAATTAACCCTCAGTACATATTTCGTATTTCAGTAAGCTTTTATTAGATCTATTGTGACGAACTATAAAACGAAAAATGAATGGAATTTTATGGATCATATTAGTATTAGAGTAGGCTTGTTTTGGTATATTATGTGATTTGTAATGGATCATATCTATTTAAGTAGAAAGTTAGAAAACCTTGATTATGGTCGATGAATCTAGTTTTATCAACCCTCGAGATCCAACAAAGGAGAGATTCACAACGCTAGAATAGTTGGCTGTAGATATATGCTGTAGCATGGACCTCCTTATGGTGGCTCTAAAAAAAATATTAGAATTGGAGAAGACTAAGGTTTCAACTCAAAGGTCAAATTAGAGGGAAAATTAGGGGATTGGGAAGAAATAAAGGAATCTAAGAAAGAACTTGAAAGATAATAACCCAATTCAAGTGTCATGAACCATTCATAATACTTATTTAATATGGAAGTTAAGGTAGACGTCAATCCATATCAAGATGAGGTTGATGCTTTGAAATTAAATTAATGGTTCCAACAAGTAGATGTTTATTTTAATGTTCATCACACAGGGAAAGAAAATATTTTTTTTTCACCTATTAGAAATTAGAGGACCATGGCCTAACTTGATGGGAGATCCACACAAAATCCTTGAGGTTGGAGGGGAATCTTCCAGTGACTAAGTTGGAGGATTTTAATACATTCATAAATTATCAATTACACCCTATCAGATATGTAGAAGACTAGTGGATCCAATGGCATTACTTTGGGCATAGATAAGGGTAGAGTGTACACCGTATCATTAAGGAAGATGGAAATAATTATAGGTATCTCTCCCAAGAACCCATATGTACTCCTCAAGTATATGGGGGGTATACATAGCCATCTGCAAAAGGTAGTGATGTTGTTCAAACCTAGAACAATGGATGAGGCTTGTACATAGGCACAATACTTGGAAAAAATATGCTAGAAGAGGAGAATCAAGTGGTTCAAAGTAGAAGGAATACTAGGAAGTTTCCAAAGAAGGGAAGAAGAAATGGAAATGGGGGAAGGAAAAAAATACATTATCCCCCACACACTCGTGAAAATATCCCAGCAACCACTACAACCAATGTAAAAATGATGGTCATGCAGAGGAGAAGTGTTGGAAATTACATCCATAACTCAACCCAAAGAACGAAAGAAATTACGTAAAGAAGAAAAATTTCATAGCCATATATTTGAGCAATCAAGTGAAAATAAGGTTTGATGTGGATGAGAATATCATTTATACATTAGTGTAGAAAGGGGTGAATCTAAGTATTTTTCAACAATAGGAAGAGAAGGAGATGACGAAACTCTTCCATCTAAAGATACTGGTCAAGAACATAAAAAAATGATGCTTTCTTTGACTCAACATGATAGATTAATCTCATTATAGTAGAGATGGTTTAAAAATTGAGATTGGAGGCTTGAGATCATCCTAGCCAATATCCATTGATATGGGTAAATAAGGATGCATAAATCAAGGTAACAAAGCAATGTAAAGTCAAATTTGCTATCAATGCTAATTTTATTGATGAAGTAGAGTTGGATGTAGTTCCACATGATGTATCAGGAGAGGTTTTTGGAAGTCCCTATATGTACACACGAGATGCAATCTTCATGTGAAGAGCCAACTAGTACTGCAGCCTCATCAAGGATGGAAAATACTTCACCATCAACGTGCATAAGGGTAAGTCTCAAATTTCATTGGTAAATTCCAACCAAACCAAGAAATTGACCAGTTCTAACAAGAAGCATGTTTTACTATTTTTAAGAGAAAACCGGTCTATAGAAGAGTCAATGAGAGAAAAGGTATCCTTGGAGGGGTGCATTAAGGAACCTAGATGACAATTGGAAGAGTTTCTACATGCACACAAGTGAGTGTTCTAGGAGCCTAAAGAGATACCATGTGTTGATGGAAAAAAATGGTTGAAATAAATATTTGGGAAACCACCCAGTCAGAGCCCCAAACTAGACTCTTTTATGTTTGGGCTGGTGGTTCCAACTGGTTCAATTGGGTCTAGTTACACCTTCCTCTCCCTGCTGACTTGCGATGTTTCTAATTACTTATCAACAAAAAGAAAGATCTCAAATTAACCTTCTTGTAGCTAGCTTGCAAGAAATCAATCCTTAAGGTAACATAAGGGCTCAACCAAACGACTAATGAGGTTTCTCCTCTACAAGGAAACTTCTAAAAATGTAGTGAATTAATCTAAATTAAAATCTATTCTAAGGTGTAGGAAACATAAAATAAATCCTAAATCTATCTCGATTGAGAAATATATAGATCTCCTCCCAATCAAGAGTAAGATAATTAAATTTGGACCAATATTGAATTCAAAATAAAAATGAAGTTGACAGATCAAGGAAAAAATTCCAACACTTATCACTTATTCAAATAAATATCTACACTCAACTACCTGATAAATAGTTATTAGATCTATGTTGCACACATATCCAAATTCAAATGAAATGAATTCAAACTTAGCGGTACAATTGTATTAAGAAAATAGTTATCGTGATACATTTGTGATTAAAACAAAGATAGACTTATCATCAATCTTCTAAATAGTTAACAATAATGACATGTGTATCTATTCAAATTCTTTGTTTAAATTGACATTGATTAGATCCATCAAGAAAAACTAGTTTTTCCATGATTTAAATAAGCATAAAATTAAACTGAATTTACAATAGTGCAAAACCCATAAATTAAACACTTATCTGGATCAATAATTTAATCAAATTGAATTAAAATGAAGGCTATAAATCATACTTTAACCTTGACGATATCATACAAAAGTTACAGATATGATCTATGCTCTCTAGGTACATGAAATTCTCAGAAAATTTCATGATAGCATGAAATTTTCAGAAAATTTCATGATAGCAAGAAATTTTCAAAGATGTAATACATCTGTTTAAATCTGGTCCAAAAGATAGCTAATACTTTACAAAATTAAATCCCCTATAATAGTGCAAAAAACCCTTATTTTGCAAAGAATTGAAACCTGTCTCCTCCTCTCAAACTTATTTATAATTACAATTAAAGTTTCCAAAAAGTAGAGCTTTTGAAAGATTAGTTTAGATCCATGATCTTAGAGCTAGAAATCTTCTTGTTTTTCCTATACTACTTCAATCCAATTTATCCAATCTTGGTGAAATTTATAATCTGAAATGAATTTGCAACAATAAAATATTCCTGGCCAATGAATTTCCAAAGTAAAATTCAGAAAATTGTTTTTTGTTGTTGCAAATTTCGAGCTGTAACTTTCGCTATTTTCTTAAAGTATTTAACGACCAAATATGGTCATTCAACCACCTCTATATCATTCTCCACATAATAATATTTCCAAAAAACTCTCAATTGTTCAATTTCATTAAGTAAATCTCAAGATATCAACTATCAAAATTAGAGTCATTAAGATTAACAATGTGCTAGAAAATCATTGTGCTAAGCATTTTTTAATAAAAATATATTTTGATAAATTTAAAAAATAATAAAAAATAAATAAAAATAAAATTCAAATAAAACACACATAAAACAATAAAAATAAATAAATAAATAAATATATACATATAAAATTTAAAACAAAAATGAAAAATATAAAAGGAGAGGGGAAAGGTTAATAGTATATTGGCATGAGGTTATGCTAATGTAAAAAGTGAAAACAAAGGAGTGGATGACGTGGGAGGGGGCCAACATGGAGAGGAGTGGGACTACATGCCTTCGTTAATGCCCTCAAACTATCGTGAGTTTATGACCTCATAAGATATAATGCGATGTTTCTAAGAGGTTTGGCACTAGGTTTCTCACAGGTTATGATCTCATAAGAACCTACGGAGTGCCTTGTGAAGTTTATTCCGAGAACATATCTTTTGAGAAATCTCGGGCCCATTTCGTATTTCAATGTACTCATTTTGTATTTTATGCATATATATATATATATATATATATATATATATATATATATATATATCAGGTTATGATCTCATAAGAACCTACGGAGTGCCTTGTGAAGTTTATTCCAAGAACATATCTTTTGAGAAATCTCGGGCCCATTTCGTATTTCAATGTACTCATTTTGTATTTTATGTACATATATATTTATTTTGTTTAATGATGTCTGTGTACAATATTAAAAATTAAATTAATATAATTATTTACAATTAAATTTAATAATTATAAATAATTAAAATAAATTAATAATTAATTAGATAATTATATTTACAAACTAATTACTTTTAATTAATTAAATTAAATAAGATTAACTTATATTCGAATTTATGCTTATGTGATCTATATCATGAATAATGAGAATTTTTTTGGTAAAAATCACATCAGAAGTATTTTGTCGACGTGTTTATAACCATGTAGTGTGGTTCAACATCAAGACAAGATTAACTTAATTAGTTAGAACTAAATTAATTAAGTTATATTTAAAATTAAGTTTATTTACAATTCTTAAAAGTGATAAAATAAAAATTTACATATTTTATGCCTAGGCAGTGAATTTTAGCCAGACTTTGACCAAGGATATTTTCTAAACCGTAAGTCCAAATGAAGCGAAACTTGACTCGTGAAAGCTAGCTAGCGAAAAAACACATGCAATGCGGCAATCAAAACAAAAATCCAAGAAAAGTGAAAATATCACAAAATAAATTAATCAAAGCATTATGAGAGTGATCTAATCAAAATTTATATGGTAGGTCCCCATAATTTTTGTGAAAAATATGGGGGATGTTGTGGCCACAAAAATTGGTGACACTCAAATAAGAAACAATTATCTCTAGCTTAAAATAATGGGTTAAAATTTACCAAATGTCAAAAATAAAAATTTCCAGAACATTCTCGCATATTAGACCACTTCTAAAGGTCCTACATAAGACAAAATCGAAGCAACATAAGCTCTTAAAGATGAAAGTACTTGAATGCCCAGTTCTAAGATAGTGAATCCAAATATAAGGAATAATTATTATTTTTATCCTCTCTATACAATTGGACAAAAAACAGAGCTAGGAGGTTGGACATATTAGTATACATCTATTAAATGTAAAATTACCTCTTTTCCTAGACAATGCTTCAGTACCTCAACGAAGATGTCTCGGTACCATGTATGGATTGACCCGTTGCCAACGAGCCTTAGTCAGTACCCTGACATGTTGCATACATTTCCCACCCATTTTATTACCGTATTTAAAACAAATATTTTCGCAATTAGGTGAAGAGAGTAGGGTGGTACAAGAGGTTTTCTATTTAAGAAATATATACGATACTAGTTAAGTTTGACCCCACTAGTCTCTCTTCTTTTACAAAGGAAGATGTTTTTAATGTGGAGGGGTATGGAAGGGATTCAAAGAAAATATTGTAGATGTTTTGTTTCTTTATAAAGATGAACTTATACTACTTGAATCAAATCTCGATGTGCCGCATAGATAATGGTCAATATGCGAGAAAAATGAAAACTCGGTACAAATGATCTTAAGGTAAATGGAATCATATTGAAAAGATAGAGTAAAGATTTACCCATGTAAACCAACTGATGTTGTGTAGGAAATATTTCAAAATCCAATCCAAAAGCAAAAACGAAAAATAAAACACTTCAAAGATTGCAAATTAATAACGAAAATGAAAACCCGAAGGAAAAGAACAATGAAAAACCAAGGGTGAAAGTAAATTTCAACAAGACAAGTTATGGAAATTAGCCTCAACAAAAGAATGAATATGAGGAAAGCATGTATGATTTACTTAAGTTGAGATATTGATTAATTATGTCTTTCCAAGTTGTAAATAATTAGGCCTTTTATTTTAACAAAAATCCTAAGTCGAGGGAGTAATTATGTCTATAAGGTAAAGTTGCATCAAATGTCCATTCCTTTCCAAATATCGTGTTTTCAAAATTAAGTCTTTAAATAAAAGAACAAAATACTAAATGAAAATAAGGTGAGGTGGAGAGACTCCCTGATGTAACTTATTTTCCATTTGATCCTCAACACAACTACTTTGACATACTTGAAAGTTAGTATAACAAGGGGAGTGAATTCCAAATCTCCTTAATCAAGAGAGTTAAATTCCAAAGAAATTGCTGAAAGCCTGAAAAAACAAAGTTTGTATCAACAAATACTAACACTAAAACTAAAATCATAAATAAAATACTAAAGATGAAAATAAGCATATGAAACTTACCTTGAATAATCTCATTATAATTTACCTTAGAGATGTTGATTTTCTCCAAATTAAAGAAACAACCTCATTTTATGGTCGAAATTGAAAGCATGAAGAAATTTCATCTTAAACAAAGTTAAGATAAGCTATGATCATTAGTTTATTGAATCTAAACTAAAGCGAAAAACAATATTATGAAAAATACTTACCAAGAGAGAAATGAAATCATGTTAAGATTAAATTTTCATTAGAATTTTTAGATTGACACTTTCAATAATAATGTTAACATGAAAATATTCTCAAATGTGCATTTCTTTGTGTTGCAACTTTTGATAACCTTTTTTGTGAATTTTTATTTGAATTATTCTCTTCTCATGATGCAAGCAAGAATAAAAGCTTACTGATTATAAATTGACCCCAAAATTTTTATTTTAAAATATGTTGCATTCTTGTTTGGAGCAGAATGTGAAATCTTTCGTGAATAGCCGTGTATATCAAACGGGTGGGATGTAGGCCATGTAATATGGATAGGTGTTATATGCAGATTGGAAGATTGATATGATGAGTGGGTGAGTGTGGCCTATCTCGGAGAAAACTTTCTCGTAGGAAAATTGAAAGAGGGCTTTGAATATTCTGTGAGGTTCAATAGTTTCGAGATGATATGAAAGGTCGAGACTTATGAGGCCATGTGTACCCATTAATGATGAAGGCAATGAACCCATTTAAGACATGTTAGTGATTTGAGGTGTTTGGAAGATATTTTCTCAGAGAAAACTCGAAAAGGAGACATGAATAACTTATGGGGTATTGTGTTACTAGACTAAGGGGCTTAATAGAGAAGTGTTCATTATATATCGTAAAGGGGCCTGTCTAGGGGAAAACCCTCTCGTAAGAAGCTCACGAGACCCTCTTGGAAGAAACTCACGAGGAGAACTCGTAAATAACTTATGAGACGAGAATTGCAAGAAATATTAATGGGGAAAGATCTTGGAATAAAAGGTTCTCGATGATAATGAGAAGGGTGTGCTTTATGAATTCTCCAGGAGAGTTAGTCCTAAGTTGAAATCTCATAACAGAAAAAAGTGACATAAAAAAAATCAATCAACAATTATCATGAAAGTTTATGAAAGTTTATGTTCCAGTCTAGTGTTTTTGGAATAAAAAGTTTAGAATAAGCTAGGGTAAGAATATGACAATAGACAAGAATTAAGTCCATCCACTGTTGAATTTCTGCCATGATTTTTTTTTCCTTTTCACTTAAATTGTTCACTTTCCCATATAGCCTCGAGCTTGATTCACTGCCTTATTGATTTGGAGTGACAATGTTTTATCTCTGTAATTCATTTTCTGCCATTAATGTCCAAAATTCAGCCTCCATGAATAGAATGAAAACAATGAATATATTCATAGAAAACCTCTCTTGTAATGAATTCTCCAACCACATCTCAAATGGATCATAAAAATGAAAATGAAAATATGAAAAAGATTGGGGAAGTTCCGAAAAAGGAGAGGATAATAGGAAAAATTCAAATGATGTTCTTATAAGTTCTAGAGTATGTATATAATTGTTAGTATTAGAAAGTGAACCTACATCACTATTTACATTAGTGGTACACGACATTGAGGATTTATTCATAAGAGTTTCATTTTCACAAGTAGTGGCTGAAATAATGTTATCTGGATCAAAACTAGCATCCACTTGTGTATAAATCTCAATATCATATCGACATTTGGAAATCAATCATCATAAGAATCATAAATCATAATGGATTTTTGAAGATTGAAATCATTAAAATGATTAGAAATTTGAGAATGAGAATTTATTGGAACAAATTTTGAATTGGGGCTTTTCTCATTTTTAAATATAGATTGACTTGAAAAATAAGAATCTGAAATAACCATCACCATACGGTGAAGCACATTAGCATTCTCAATCCTCAAGTAAATATCATGAATGACTTCAATACATTATTTTGTAAAAACTAAATATGAACAAGAAGAATGATCAAATGCAAATTCATAAAATTTCTAAGAGTTATTGGATGAATAATTACTCAACAATTCATTACTCTAATAAAAAATGGTAGGAAATTCGTGATTTATTAAATTTGTACAACTCCTCTGTCTTCTAGAAAATCATTTATACATATATGGATTATTAAATTATTATAAAAAAAATTAAGAGCATGAAAAATATCATGGTATGAATCATAATAACTATTCAAACAGATAAGATGAAAGACCTCCCTTTCTTTAAAATAATCATTATGATCGTAATTTGATTCTTGAATTTTTAATTTTGTTTCTTCAATAACATTTGTAGCACATAAACCATATTTAACATTATTAAAAATGATGAATAAGAAATAGAAACATAATTAGAAGAAGGGATGAGAAAATTGTCATTAATTTGATAAATGTGATCATTTAAAATAAAATATGAATTTTGAGTTTCTAATATTATATCTTCATTATTTGCTTTATCAATTATATCAGATCCACTGGCATTAGAGAAGTCTTCAAGCTGATGATCTATTTGATTAATTGTAGTTGTATATTACCGAGAACTAGAGTTTAGTAGATCTGAAACTTGAGGATGAATAATTTCAAACTTAGAGAACTCATTATAACCTTCTTTAATATGATGACTTTTATCATCTTTTCTAACATTATGTATGTGAGAAAATAGTTCATGGTTATCCTCCTCATTATAGGTATCAATTGTATTATGAACATGAATAGTTTCAAGAGAATCATTAATGGTAGTAGACATATGTTTATCTTCCTGAACTTGTTCATTATCACATTCTATATTATCATATTGAAGGTAAATCCATGTTACTAGTTGCTTCAAAAAAATCATCAATAAAGCAAATGTGCTTAGAAAAATTATGTTTTCAAATTCATTATGAATATTAGAAATATAAGGGAAAGAAGAAACATGTTTAAACCATCCGATTAATTCAATTTGTGGAGGTAAATATTGGGATTGAAACTGTAAGAAAATTAAGTTAAATATAATAAGGAAATCATCAAAAGACTCATCTTCAAATATACAAAGTGCTTCAAGTTGATCACAAACCTTGTTAAAATTGTAGTCCTAAAAAGATTGTAGGAATATATTTGTAAACTCATCCCAACCATCTACAGAGGAAACTAGCAATGATCAACACTGGTCTTTGGCTTGGCTTGTTAAGGTAAGAGTAAATATCCTTCAAGTTACACTTTCATCAAAGTCATAATTAGTGCAATTTAAAATAAATTGTAGAACATGATCAAAAACATAATTTTTTCCCTTACCATTAAACTTTGTGTTTGACAAGTGTTTTACTACTTTCATTGGAGTAGTGGTAGGTGCACGTCTAGAAAAGCAACTCCAAATAGGAAATTTAGAAGGAGCTATTATTAATAGATAAAAATTTAAAAACAATATTGGAAAGGACTACTCGTCAGGGTCCCTCCTTTCAACGCCAAAAGTGTTGATGGAAAAAAATGACCGAAATCAACATTTGGGAAACCACATAGTCAGAGCCCCAAATTAGGCTCTTTTTTGTTTGTGTTGGTGGTTTCGATTGGTTCGATTGGGTCCAATTACCTCTTCATATCTTTGCTAACTTGTGGTGTTTCTAATTACTTATCAATAGAAATAGAGATATCAAATTAACCTTTTTGCAAAAATATTTCAAGAAAGCAATCCTTACGCTGACATAAGGGCTTAGCCAAGCCACTAATGATGTTTCTCTTGCAAAATGAGACTTCTAAATATGAAATGAATTAATCTAAATGCAAATCTATTCTAAGATGTAGGAAACAAAAAATAAATTCTAAATCTATCTCGATTGGGAAAGATACAAATATCCTCCCAATTAAGATCAAGATGATGAAATTTGGACCAACACTGAATTCATAATAAAAATGAAGTTGGCAGATCAAGGAAAAATTTCTAGGATCTATCACTTATTCAAAAAAATATGTACACTCAACTATATGATAAAAAATTATCATATATTTGTTGCACACATATTTAAATTCAGATGAAATGAATTCAAACCCAACGATACAATTGTATTAAGGAAATAGTTCTCGTGATACTATTGTGATTAAAACAAAGACATACTTGTCATCAATATCATAAATAGTTAAAAATAGTGACATGTATATGTATTCAAATTCATTGTTCAACTTGACATCAATTAGATCCATCCAGAAAAGAAAGCTATTCCATGATTTCAATAAGCATAAATTAAATTGAATTTATAATAGTGCAAAACCCATAAATAAAACACTTATTTAGATCAAGAATTCAATCAAATTGAATTAAAATAAAACTATCAATCTACCTTTAACCTTGATTATAGCGTATACAGTTGCAGATATGAGCCAAGCTCTCCGAGTACATGAAATTATCTTAAAAATTTAGGATAACATGAATTTTTAGAGTTGTAATACATCTCTTTAAATATGGTCCAAAATATAGCTAATCCTCTACAAAATTGAGTCCCCTACAATAGTGCAAAAATTCCTCCTTTTGCAGAGAATTTGAACCCTATTTCCTTCTCTCAGAACTTATTTATAATTACAATTAAAGTTTCCAAAAAGGAGATCTACTGGAAGATCAATGTAGATCCATGATCTTAGAGTTGTAAATTTTTCTCTTCTTTCTCTACTACAATTCAATTTCTCCAAGGGTTTGGGCCTCACCCTCTCTAACAATCTCTTTGCAAAAATCATTCAAAAATATAATTCAAAACCAATCAAATTGCACACAAATTTGAAAATACAAAACTATCACAACAAATTACCAAATTAAAATTAAAATAATAAATTAAATGAAAGGAGATACATGCTTCTGATTGCTCTCTGTGGAGATTTCTCTAGTGAAATTGATAATCTGAAATGAATTTTCAACAATAATATATTCTGGCCAATGAAATTTCTAAAGCAAAACTCAATAAATTGATTTTTTGTTGCATATTCATAGCCTTAGTTTTGATAATTTTTTGGAGTAGTTACTAACAAAATATGATCATGAAATTGCCTCCATATCTTTCTCCATGGCATAAGTTTTCCAACAAGCTCTCGTTTTCTCATTTTCTCAATTTCGTTAAGTAGATCCAAATATATCAACTATCAAAGTTGAGTCATTAAGACTAACAATGTGTTGGAAAATAATTGTGCTCGACATTCTTTAAAAAATTTATGTTTTGATAAATTTAAAAGTATTTAACAATTATTAAATACATAATTCAAATAAAACCAACCTAGATACATCTTAACTCTAGATCTACCAAGTGCTAACAAAGATCAAATATCTTGAGATGAAAACCTATTTTAGAGTGAAAAATGATTTGATTCCTCTTAGCGCCTGGTAGATTTGGAGTTAAGATGGATCTAGGTTGGTATAATTTCCCCTTTAAATAGGCTATATTCCACATGAATACAATGGGTCAATACCATGAAGTTATTTTATTTTAACGTTATATTTTTATTAATTTTATTTTAAGTTGACTTGGTAAAAATGTTTTCACTAAGGGTTATTTTTTATTTTATTTTATTTTCACCAAATTAAAAAATGAGCAATTTTATTAAAAAATGAAAAAATATTGTATTATTTTTTAAAAGTAAAGTTATGATTATCGAATCCAAGAAGGACAGTTATGCTAATTTTATGTATGACAATAGTAACTTGGAGGAAGTGTCTTCTTACAAGTACCTGGGAATTGATATTCATCACAAGCTCAACGGGAACTATAACATTCAGAAAAGGATTAATGGGGGGTGGAAAGCTTATTTTGGTCTTGAAAATAATTGTAAAATGACAAACCTCATAATGTGGGATAGAAAGAAGTTCCTCTTTGAAAATTTAGTCACTCCTGTTATCTTATATGGATGTGAGGTTTGGGGTTGCAACATCTCTAGAGAATCCTAGAGAAATTTTGAGAAAATCCAGAAGCGTTTTATAACGTATAACCTTAAAATTAAAAGCAATACAACCTATCCTATTCTCCTTATAGAAGTGGTTATTTCCCCTATCGAGAGCCTAGCTATGACTAGGCTTCTGTTGTACAAGCACAAGCTCAATAGCATAGGAGACCATAGACTTCCTAAGCTAGCTTTAAATTCCAGCCAAAACCACCTAAGGCTTAAAAGAGGTTGGTATAAAGACACTAGGGCCTAGTTAAACCATTGGAAGATTGACGAGAATGTTGCATTGCAAAACATTAATAACATTACAAAAATTGTTACTTCTAAGTTCAAAGAAAAAATGTGGTGTGAGAAAGATCTAGCAGCTAAAAGAAAATTAAGATATTATAAGGAGGTCATCAACCCCACCCTAGAAGATCAAAATTATCTCTCTGTTTTAACTAGCTCAAAAAAGAAAATTAATATAGCCAAGATTAGAACGAACTCTCATGAGCTCCATAGTGAAAGGTCGTTGGACAGTTCCTAAAACACCATGGATGGAAAGGATCTGCCATCTCTGTGAGAATATGAAAGGATGAAAATCACTTCCTCTTAGAGTGCCCCGCGTACAACCACATTAGAGCTTAATTTCATAATCTTTGTTGCAATACTGACCTTCCTAGCCTTTTAAGATGTCAAAATTATAGTGAGCTCGGGAGGCTTCTCTCCAAGCTTTTTGAGCATAGGAATAAAATCTTAAATCAAACTAAATAACTCTTTTCTTTAGGTCTGATAGACCAAATATTGGTCTCGACGGACGTTAACCATCATTATCATCATCATTATATTTTAAAATATTATATTCAAAATATAGAATCCAAAAACTGTCAATGGTAAATTGACTATTTTACTTTTGTCTTATTTAATTTATATTATTTATTTATTTTATGTAATTTAACTAAATTGAAATGTTAAATAAGACACGACAGAACATGGCATTACAACATCTCTACCATATTAGATTGGAGAGTATCTCACACTATATATATAGTAAAAATAAATTATAGATATAATAAATACAAATAAAACAAAACAAATATATTATAAAAAATATAAAACAAAATTGAAAAAAGAGAGGGGGGAAAGGTTCATAGTATATTAGTATGAGATTATGTTAATGTAAAAAGGGGAAACTGAGGAGTAGAGGACGTGGGAAGGGGCCCACGTGGAGGGGTGTTGGACCCACTCCATTAACATGTAAACTCAAACATGTCTTCATTAATGTATTTGTTAATGTCCTTAGACTATCCTGAGTATAACCTTTAAAGATATAATATAATGTTAAACAAGGCTACAAAGTAGCTACTAACTGCCGCTTAATGGAAACATAGAGATGTTGCAATGTGAATTTATATACACATATGTAAATCAAATTTAGCCTAGATTTGTTCAGATGCACATAAACAAAGAGGTATTGGAAAAGCTGAGAGGCAAATATTTATGTCAAAATGTTGTACAAATTTCTTTACAAGCTAAATGAAAGAATGTAAGAAGTGCAAATAATAATTAAATTCATTAATAATAATTTAAATTGTAATATTAATTACTTAAAACATAATAGCAATATGACAATTAATTAGAATATAATAATGGTAAGATTATTAACCATAATTAGAATATAAAAATACTTAAAAGATAACAATTATAACTAGCAATTGCACCAGATGTTGCAAAGGAAACGCCGTAAGGAAGTGTTGTAGGAAAGAGTAGCATTAAATTGCTATTCTTCCATGATAACAATGAAATTTTCACCAGGTGTTGCCAAAGGGTCTCAGTGGAAATTTAGATCTTAGTTAACTACATAATTTTTCTACTACATTTGGCATGTGTGATATTATTTCTATGCCTCACTTATCTCAAGTTTTAAGCTCATTCATCTTCCAAAGTATTTTTGCAACTTGGAAAGCATACAACACTTTTCTATGTCATTGAACATTTAAGGAATATAATGTATCCTTCTTGTCTCTCTACACATATTCTTCCCATGTCTATGTACATTTTGTTGAAGACACAACTATATTTAATGAAACTCAATAAAATCCATCTATAGTCAATCACACCCATATTTAACCAAAGAGAAGAAAAATTATTTGTGGGGTTATAATATAACTAGCACACATATTTGTAATATAACTAGGACAACCATATAAATGAAATTATTAACTATATTTAACGAAACTCAATAAAATCCATCTATAGTCAATCACACCAATATTTACCCATATTCAACCAAAGGTAAGCACAATTATTTGTGGATTTATAATATAACTATCACAAACATATTTATAATATAACTAACACAACCATATAAATTAAATTGCTAACTATATTTAACAAAACTCAATAAAATCCATCTAGAGTCAATCACACCCATATTTAACCAAAGACAAGAATAATTATGTGTGGGTTTATAATATAACTAGCAGAAACATATTTGTAATATAACTAGCACAACCATATAAATTAAATAGTTGTACATACAAATTGCTAACTATATTTAATGAAACTCAATAAAATCCATCTATAGTCAATCACACCTATATTTAAACAAAAACAAGCATAATTATTTGTGGGTTTATAACATAACTAGAACAAACATATTTGTAATATAAATAGCACAACCATATAAATTAAATTGCTAACTATATTTAAGAAAGCTCAATAAAATCCATCTATAGTGTCTTAAATTTTGAATTGACATTCATAATATTTGATTTAAAAAAAAATATTTTTTTTTTAAATTCTTTTTATAAAAAATACAAATCATTTAGTGCAGAACAACTTGGAATTTAATTGAAAATTTTTAGTAATAGTGGATTTTAACTACACTCAAAAATATATCAAATTCCCTAATCAAATTCTAATCAAATTCCCCTGAAATAAAATGAATTGTAACTAATAGATACTGAGACTTCAACTATTTAGCTTTAAAAAAAAGATATGATTAAGATTTACGAAATCCCACTTAGATAAAGGTATCAAATTTGATATTTTGGTTTTTTTTAATATAAAGAATCAGGTTACAGATATGTGAAGTGAAATTTTCTAGTAAAATATGTATTTTTTAAATTAATATTCGAAAAAAAATTAACCTAATTTATTAAATTAAATTGATATACCATTTCAAACTAAATCTTTCATGTTTCTTAGCGCTCATCTCTATATACCAAATACAAAAATGGTAAAAAGAAATCTTGCGTTATACCAAATACAAAAATGGTGAAAAGAAAGCTCGAGTTAATTACATCCCATCGATGTTTTCCAATCTCCAGGAAATAGAAAAATGCTTGTCAAATAGTAGTTACATCCCACATCCCACAGATGTTTTCCAATCAAATCAGCGTCAAATAGCCGGCCTTGGGTTGCAAAATCTCTATTTCAACATTTTCATACACCGCAAACTGTTGATAGTTTTTAAAATGGTGGCCTGGAGAGAGATATAACGTTTTTCTTTGTAAAAATATAAAGAAAATAAAAAGGAGAATTTCAAAGGACTCTGTTACCAGTTATACTTTGCTTCCAATTATATGATTCTTCTTAGCGCACTTTGCTTGCAGCCATATATTCTGTGTCACTCGACTCGAACCAGAGATATTTGCGACGGGAAAGTACGGGCAAACTGGAAGGAGCAAATCCAGAAATCAGGGCCACTCCGAGAAGTGAATCCGGACAAGGGTGTCAATGGCGTGTTCTCAGTCTGGGGGTGTCGACTATTTCAGCAAGAGAGAAAATTTTGTCTGGGGAGTGGTTGATGAAACCTCTGGGCATGGACTGAATCCGCTCCTCAGCCAGGCTGCTATGAAAGCGGATACCGTAGTAGGGATAACAAAATATGCGTCAACATTGTTACCACAAGCAGAAGCTACTGCTACTATGAGACTGGTGTTGTTGTTCATTGGTAAGGTCCTCCACGCACTGGAAATCGGAGACATGACAGGGAATTGTTTTGCTGCCCTTCTGCTCAAATCCTTATTCCTCTTTAGCTTCTTTGAGGATACTTTTGAAGAGAGGATCGATGGTTTATATGCATTGCCACTGACCACGTAAGCCAAAGACACAACCCATTTCAACAATGTCATGTTTGTAGTAGTAGTATCTGGGTTTTTCCTCTTGCACACTGACCTGCACCTTATCTCCTTCCTATTGTAGTACTGTAACATTGGAGGAAGGTTTGCACATCTCGTGGAAGAGAGGAAATGAAAGAACTTCATCTGACTTCCCGTTTCAATTCCGCCGTAACTGCCTGCATTTGATGCGATCCGGCTGCCTAAACCCTAACTAATCAACCGCCTAAACCCTAACTAACAAAAAAATTGCTTTAACTAAAAAAAATTGCATCGAACCGCTGAAAATGTTTCAATCGTCTCACACAAAATTGACGGTGGAAAATGGTTCCAGGTGGCATTTAGGTAAGTTGATTTCAAATAAACACGCCTTACGGCGTAAAAATCATTCAACACAATTCTCACATAATACTATTTATTAAATAAGTGTAAAATAATTTATTAAATAAATTAGAAACACTAAAATTAATAAAAATATATGTATTAGTACAAGTAATTTATATTGTCCAGTACTTATAAGTTTAAAACAAAAATGATGGAAATCAGTATATACAATATTAAAGTCCAAAATAAAAATAGTATTAAAGTCCAAAATAAAATTGATAAGGAACAGTGTCGGAAATAAAACTGACAAGGAAGAGTGTACGCCATGAAAGACGTTAAACAAAATATCTAAGCTTATAGTCTAGAACCTAATTCATGTAGACATTCTGGTCTTCAAACAAAGCATTAGCATGTTGAAACAGGAAAAATGACCAAGAGATTGAAATCCAAACTTGAAAGATGAGGTAAATAAGTTGAAAATCGAAGGGTTTATCTCATTGTAGATCTCACAATAAACCCTAAATGAATTCCATTAGAAAAATGTTCTTAATAATTATGTGGGGTAAATAAATAATTAAAAAAAAACAAATTGTAAAGAAAGAAATTTAAGTGCAAGAAGGGATCATCCGAGGTAAAATATGTCGAGTTTGTACAAAGAACTAGATTATTAGAAAAGAATATAGTTAAAAACTGAAAAACGTTATTGCACCATAGGTCGTCTCAACAGATTTAAACAACTTTGAAATTGAACTACAAACTCAAGGAGAGTTCAAATTAAGATAATTTAATTCGAGACATGGCTAATAATCTTATGGATGTCACAGTTAAACTAAGACAAAACATTAGGGGTATTGAAAAAGCTGAAAAGCAAACAACTATGTAAAAACTATTTATAATTTTTATAAATAAATTAGAAGTATTATGATGCTAACAATTATGTGAAAATTATTAAAATAGTTCTAAATGAATTAGACATTTTCTACTTTGAACACATTGTAGCATTTGGTTTCAAGCAATTTTTGGGGTAAAAAATAAACATATTATTATGGCACAAGATTTTTGTGTATCAATTAAATCAGAATTTGGAAAATATAAATTCTTGCTATTGGAATTATAAATGCATTCAAGAGATCTGTAAACAGGTTTATAATATTTATATATTTAATGTCAAATTGTAAAGACAGGCTCTGTTTGTTAAAGATATATGTACTAAGTTTCAAAATACATATAATAAGTCTAAAATTCTTTGTAAACAACTAGAGGAAAGATAATAAATATAACGAGTAATTTTTGTTTCTAATATTGCTTTGGAAAAAACTTGGGTGTCATATGTGCATTTGTATGCTTTCTTGTCCCGGCAAAATTTTGTAGACATGTTGGACTTTGAGCGAGGAGGATCCAATTAGAAAAATCTGTTACAAAAATTGAGAACAACATTGGAGTGATTTCTGGACTACGATGTGTTCTTGTTGTAGCTAATGCGTGTAGGAGTGCTAGGGCTGCAAAGAACAGGGAAAAATTAGTACAAATCTTGGTATTTTGGATAACATATTTTAAAATGCATATATTTGATGTTTACTTGAAAGATGAAGGGTAATTAGAAGAATACCTGGGTTTGGTAGGGCTTGCATTACTGTCAACAGATTGGATCTCGTTGTCTTCATTGATTGTAAATGTACCATATATTTTGAAATATCGTAGCATATACATGGTTGCTTGTTTCTTTTGAACATAATCTTGAAAAGACATTTGTGCCAAGATGGGAAGTAACTGTTTCAAGAGCAATTTGTTTCTAATGCAACACTGGAAGCTGGTGTTGTTAGACCTGACTATGCAATTAAGACACTGTGAATAGAAGAAGGAACAATTTCTATTGCACTTAAGGCAGTTAATTGTTGTCTCGTCTAACATTGTACAGGTTGGTATTGGCAAATTGCATCCAAGACAAACATGTTCAAATGGTGTAGAGTAAATGCTTGTAGTTGTCAATGTTCCTTTTATCTGTTCATAAAGGAGGACAAGTAGTATATGTTTAAATGGAAAGAAATGGAAAAACAATTGCATATGGAAAAGTAGGGGTATTGTTTCATGTGTACTTATAGAGAATAATGGAGGGCTCAATTTTCCAAGTTCTTTTGCTGCTTCTGCATTCAATTTTTTGATGAATGTAGATTTCGTTGTTCAAAGTGTTCTCTCCTTTAATTCTTTCCTGTTTGTTATGTTTTTGAATAACATAAATGGAAAATGCCCCTTTTGAAATTCTTGTTCAAGTTCATTGTAGAGCGGTGCGAATGTTTCAAATAGCTGCAACTGCAATAGAAGACAAAAAGCTATTTTTTTTTTTCAAAGAGAATTGAAATGTAGGATGGAACTAGCAATATAAAAACAATGCAAAGGAATTTATGTTACCGTTGCTCTATTGTCATCGAAATTTCCATCTTTAATTTGAAATGTATATTGCAAACCAATTTTTCGTGCAGCTATGACAATTGCAGCAATTGTTCCAATTGGATATGTTTCTGTGTTTTCTGTAAGGTGTTTTACTGTTGTATCTGGAAATAATTTGTAATCTTTGCAAATTGGTGGTATGTTCTGTACAGTACTTGATTCAGTTAGCAGTAGAATCTAGTCACAATCACCGCAGTCATAATTTGTTTTGGGAAGGATTTTAAAATTTGTAATTGATATTTCTTTTCCTGATGATATTTTTTCTTCATGTTCTTGAATGAGCTCAGTTGGTATGGACAATGTGACTGTCATGATTCCTTCAGCATCTGTCAAATCTGCATGTAGTATTTGTCGTGCTTTGTGGACTTTATCAAGATATGTGCTATAAATGACCATAACATCTCCATTGAACATTTTGTTAGTTTTGCGGATGTTTAGTTCTTCAATTGTAATTGGGATTAAAGATGATGCATTTGATCTGTGCATAGATGATGTTGATGTGGAAAAAGACACAGTTAGAAGTAAAATACGATGTTGATTAATATAAATTTCATGTCAATGAGAGCTGTAAAAATTCCTTTCAAATTTAATTACTTGTTTGATTCAGTTGGAGGCGATGTTTTTTGTTGTTTATCTAGTGTAGCTTGATCTTCAGAGCTGCAAGAATTTGAAGATGCAACATCATTGAACGGTGAGCTTGAAGAAATTTGAATTACTAAGAAAGTCTAGCACTATAGAAATGTGTAAATCCATGTGATATAGATGCAAAAATTTCAGAAATTCAGAGGATGCTATAAAACTATAAAACTATAAAACTATAAAACTTCAAACTAGGAATTATTGGTCGTAGTTACAATTCTCGTCGATTCAAATTCAGCCCCTCTATTTCAATTTTTTGTAATTCACAGGAAATAGTGTCAACACTGTCTGTGCCTGGTATGGAACATATGGCATTGTCTTGCACTTCAAGAGGCGATGTTGGTGCGTAGAATGCCTCAATGTCTCTGGCTTCGCCTTTGTATTTGGGAAGGAGTCCTTCAAAGGCAACGCAGGTCCGTTGTTTGCAGTGGAGGAGGGTTTTAGGGTTTAAGGGTGTTAGGGTTTATTGTCAAACAGGGCTTGGAAGAGAAGTTGGCATTCGCTGTTGCAAACCAGTTGCTGGATCCTCTGATTCTTGGGCGAAAAATAGGGTTGTCATTGCTGCTTCTTCGCAAGAAGGATCAGTAACCTACTTTACATTCTCCGATGCTTGGGTTTTTATTTTCCAATGCATTGTTTTTTCATATCATGCCAGTGCTATGACTTCTTTTTTCTCCATGCCTGGAATTGCAAAGTCTTTCTTCTTCAGGACAAAATGGGTTTTGGTGCTGCCAATTCTTTTGTCAAAATATGCAGGTCTATAAATCTAGAAAGAAATCCTAGATTAGCTTTTTCTATGCAATTATGTTCAGAAGTTGCAGTGTTTCTATATCAAATAGTGAATCTTGAAACCAGTGCCATCTGGCTTAAGGAGGCTAATCAGCAGTTGCTCAAATGACGTGCAGTCAGATTATAATCTTCTGTCTAGGTTTATTTCTTTCCGTGTAGTGATTCCTGTCACATAAAAAGCATCTATTTGAATTTATTTCTTTATTTTGTTCAGGGATTCCAGTCACATAAAGAGTATTATTTTTGTTTTGCATAAATGAAAGACAAAATGGGTTTTGATATTGCCAATTCTATTTGTCAAAATATGCAGGTGTATAAATCTAGAAAGAAATCCTAGACTAGCATATTCTATGCAATTATGTTCAGAAGTTGCAGTGTTTCTATATCAAATAATGAATATTGAAACCAGTGCTATATGGCTTAACAAAGCTAATCGGAAGTTGTTCAAATGACGTGTGTCGTGCAGTCAGATAATTTGTGCATCAGAGTGCAAGTCCCCTGGTTGTTGACTGTCTCGAAATTTGCAGTGATATCCTGGGCATGACTTGATATATCATTATTTTAAGAAATTTAATATGAAGTGAATATTTTTGGTACAAAGAGAGACCAAACAATGCTATACTTCTGGGGTTTAATTTTGTAAATTTAATGTTCTTTTTGCATATCATGGAGTTCGTTCTACTTAGGGAGACTGGACAAGAGGGTAACTATTTAAGGAAACTTGCACAGGATTTTGAGGACTCGGCTGCAAATACTAGAAGAGGTTAGGTATGCAACAACTTGATTACATAATCGAGCTATATGGTAGAGTATGGGATAGACCTTGATAATACTAAATGACAGTTTGTAAATATTTTTCTATTGAAATGATTGATGGGTTGATTGTATAATATCTTTCCAATTAGGATAGATGGATTATAGAGTAAATGACTGTGGTAATTTACTATATAGTCTATACACATAACCATTTATTTTTAACATATGATATTGATATGTTTATATTCTTTTGTTTTGTGAGGAAAGACTTGCTATTTTTTTGTTTTGTTTTTCATGCTAAATTTTTCAATTCTGCTGGTGAAGGTGGTTTTTTATGATTTTGTAGTGCTTCAATATTAAAGGATTGAGTACTGTTATGAAACATTGTTGGGTTTGAATAATGATGATGTGCATGTGACAATTCACATGCAAATAAGCAATTGATGATGATTGTCAAGTTCTAGCATGGAAACATTATTGAGATTCTATCCTACAAGACAAGCCTCAGGACGTTGTAGTGTCCATTGTTGGATTACTCGAAAATGATTATATATAGTTTGAAATTTTTGATGTAGGCTGTGTCATGTGTGGATAAGAATATTCTAATGGATTGAAAGATAGATTGAAGGATTAAAATAAATTCTATGATGATTGAATGTTAAATTATGGATGGATGTTAAAACTCTATATGAATAAAACGTCAATGGAAGTCAGTGCTAGAAATATAAGAATAGCTGTTGCAATAGATTCATAGAAAGAATCAAACAGTTAAACATAGAGATATGTATATACATATGCATCGAAGAGTAAGTGAGTCAGACGTAATAAACAAACCTGGATGCCTTTGCCTATTTTTGTGAAATGTCTTTGCGTTTTTGACTCATTGTATAAAGCAATAAAACTCTGCAAGACATATGATTTGAAGTCAAAATGATAGAATTGTTATGTAAAGAGAAGCAATTCCATGTGTTAAAATAAGTAAATATTTTTTAATAAAAAGAAGCAAATGTTTTTTTACTAATATTTATTCATTTTTAAAGGCTAACAAGCAGAGATCAGATCCTAAATTCTTACAAGAATTGAGTTTCAAAAACATGAAATGCATCTAGTAGACCATAGTTACTGAACTTAGGTTTGTAAAAAACTGAGTGTGGAAAAGATGCAAGAGTTGAACTTGGGCCAGAAACTTGATGAGTTAAACCCAAGTTGGAAGATTTGACTAGCTGGCAATTAAATTAGCTCAATTGGTGCTTTGGTCACTGAACTAGATTTACCGATGAGTCCAAAATCTATGCTTCAAACTTGTCAAATACATCATTCTTTATGGCTTAGTAGTTTGTCAATTTCATCACTCTTATGAGCACTGAAACTAATATATCAGTAAAAAGCAAAATTGAATAACGACGATACATTGTTCTACGATTTCTCGTAACATATAAATAAGATGAAAAGTCAAATTCAAAAGTGAGATGAAAATAAAATAAGGATTTTATATACTATAATCGATAATGGCAGAAGAAATGCGAATGAGAAATACAAGCCAGAGCATCTCACCCAGATTTTCTGGTAATCTTGGAATGTTGATCGGTAAATTCAACAAAAACGTTGCCTTTGTGTCTCTTTCTCTTGACATAAAGATCAAGATAGTAAAGAAACTCCGGGACGGGAGCAGTGCAATTTCCCTGTATTGCTCCAACATTATAGCCATGCTGTGCTTCACCGTTATACTGGGTAGAGAGTTGACAAGAGAGATCCAGAGAGGAGGTAGCTGCCAGATATCTTAAAATATATTATTTTATATTTAGTACTTGAGATATGGAAACTACTTGTAATGCAACAACTTCTGCAATTGCCACTTAGATTGCCCAAATGGTGAGTGCCAACTTCAGATACTCTTGTGCTAATCTTGTATCTATGATACAATATGGCGATGTTGTAGAGCATGTTACTAATATACCTCTTCATTATGGCTTCTATCAGTTCGATTGAATTTCTGTTTGTAACCATATTTTCTGCCTTGGTGACACATCAGGTGATGTCCAGAGAGTAAAAATCAATGAAGACAAGGATTGAGTTTAAAGCTACCAAAGAAATTTGGGATGGCCATTAGAGCCATTTTGGTATAAAACAATTCACAGATTTTGACAGGTAGTGTATTAGAAGCTAATATTTTCTACAGTTGATTTCCAATTTGCACTATGTTTCTGTTGCATTTCTGTCTTCAATGATGAGACAAATAGTATCATGGTCCGTCCAATATGCATATAATCTGAAATTTTTATAGCTAGAAGTTATGTTTAACCATATGTGATCAATGATTGATATTTTTTGATTTTTATTTATGTCTAAAAGAAAATGAAGGTTGTAATTGTACATATACGATCTTAGTTTGTTTATTTTATTGTTGTTTTAAAGCATATTGATGTTGAAATCGCCGACGATGGCTATTGTTTGATTTGAATCTGTATTTCATAATGATTTTGAAAGAAGATGCAATGTATCATTCAATGTTTCATATGGTGCAACATAGACATTGAGAACTATAATATCCATGCCATGAATAATCATATTTGCTAGTGTAGCTTCAACCTTTTTCTCTTCAAAGTGAATATGTTTCAAAATATTTATATGTTTTTTAATACAAATTAACAAACCATGTTTACTATAATATGGTATGCAACTAAATTCTTCAAGTCCTTTTAGTAGCATTGGTTGTGTCAAATGTGTTTCTTGTAAACATAGGATGTCAGGTTGCATTAGATCCTAGCCATTTAACAAATCATCAATATGTATTTGTATATTGTGGATGTTTAGAGAAAGAATTGAAATGTATGCTTTTGTTTCTAATAATGAATAATTGTACTCTAGTTTCCATTTTGCATTTTTTAGTAAACGTTCCATTTCAAGTGAAATTTTGTGTTTAATTTGGAAGTTTTCGTTCTTAAGTGGGCTAAGAAAATATAACGATTATATGTTTCTTACACGAGAGAGAGCTGTATATACTAATCCATGGCATCGTATTCCTAAAGGATCAAATGCGAGATTGTCTAGTGTTAAGCCTTGCGATCTGTGTATTGTATGTGCACATGCTATTTGGACTGGGAATTGTTTTCTAATTTTCAATTTTCCTATTTTTGCTAATACAGAAACTAGCTTTGTTGTCCGCAATATGGGAGTCCAATCTTTACAGATTTGTTGGCTATACAGAAAAGCAAATCTATGTGCTTGTCGACACCCAATACGTTCATCATAGAATTTGATCCATATTACATTGAAGTTGTCTAATTTTACATATGCTTTAATGATACCATCTGGATCGTTGACAAGACCGTCTTGTGAGTCATAGTTTCCTGCATATATTTCAACTAGCATGTTAAATTTTAGGACAATTTGCGAAGGCAATGTTGCTATGTGTGCATGAGATGGTATGCTTCCATGGTTTTCTTCTTTGTAATCAATTGCATCAATTATAATTTCATCACCAGGAATGACAAACAACATTTTAATGTTGTGCAATGTTACATCTCTATTCCAGAAAAATAGATAGGGGAAAGTAGGATCATTAGGAGCATTTCGAATACAATTTTCATTGAGGTAATTAAAATCATCTTTTGTTTGATTATTTGTACGTATCCTATTCAAAATGGAAATGAATATTTTATTTTTTTGACGCATTGCAATGTGCAATTCATAGTACTTTACATGTTCTTGCCAAAGTTCATATGTTATTGGTTTCTTTCTTATTTTAGGTTGTTCAAATATTAGTGAATCTTTTATAGGTTGTGCTTGGTATAGGTCGCCAAAAAATATGATGTCAATGTTTCCAAAGTATTTTGTTTGGATATGCTTAATGTTTCTTAGTCGATCATCAATCTGATATAGAAAGCAACTTCCAATCAAAGATACTTCATCAATGAGAACTACTTTTAATTCTTTGTACAGTTTTGTTAAGTTGTCCAATACGTCATTGCTAAGTGGAGTAAAACTAGATTTGTTGAATGGAATTAGCAATGCAAAATGAATTGTTAGTCCACCTACATTATATGCAGCTTTACCTGTGTATGCTAATATCAATCCCTTTGGTTTCAAAGGATCTGTATTGTAATGTTCATTGTAAATGCGCATGAGCATTTGAAATATTGCTTTTGCTGTGAATGTTGTTCCAGTGCCGGCTCCTCCAGTCAAAAATAAGTAGAGTGGTTTGTCTATGTTATTTCGTTTTTTGATTGCAATGTCTTTGAGAATTGCTTGTTGTTCTCTATTAAGCATTCTCCTAAACTTGTAGTATTCTTCATTGCTAAGGATAAATGGATGTTCTGTGAATTGAAAACTAATGTTAAGATGTATTTTTTTGCCATGGCATTGGGGAAATTGCAAATCGTTAGCCAAGTCATATTTCTCAGTAGGATCATTGGATATTTGAGGTTTTTTTAATGTGTCATTAGAAGTTGCAGTGGTGTTATCAATTTCTTGGATTGCTTCTTCGAAATCACCCCATTTCTTGTTCACGTTGTATGTGAACTTGTTTTCATTGTTTTTTATTGTCTTCTTGTGCAATATGTATGCACTCTTCCATGTCGGAAAATCTTGCTTTAGTGTATCTTCAATGTTTTCGAAAGGAACATATAGCAAAAGTTTTTCTCTGTAATAGTTTTCATAGTCAATGTGTTTTTTGTATTTGATGAATCGAATTGCTTTTTCTTTTTTTCCTTTTTGATATTGGCGTTCCATATTTCTTATACTTTGATACAAATTCAGCTAAACATATGTGCTTAATAGCATTAGGCCTATTGATATAGTAATCAATTATAGAACTTCACATAACGTCTTTGGAGTTGTCTGGAATTTGTTTCAGAAGAATGGTTGGTTTAAGTATAAATGTCCACTCATCTGTTGATGTTGTGTTTATGAAGCTGCATTCTCTTGAACTATGATGCAATGGCAGGGAGAGAGCTATGTGGACTGCTTGTTGAGCTGAAATTTGTTGAAGATGAAGCAAAGCATTCCCTAGGGATCGTATCATTTGTATAGCATCAATTTTGCTCTTTTCATGTTCTTGTCGTATCCTTTTGAATGCATTTGTCATAGATTTGTCAACTTTGGTCATATATGAACTGCAATGTGAAGCTGCATCATATGCATTTAGAACATATTGAGCATCTGTATTTTCATTCCATAGGTGTGGCATATTGAATGCAAAGCTATTATTCCATATTTCTGATGGTTTTCGTTGCAAGAACACCAATGTCTGTGTCAATGTACTTTGTATTAATTTGATGTAATCAGTTTCTGTTAAGTGCAATTCATCTAAGAAATTTTCATGGCTAGTTGATTTCTCATAGTGTTTTTGTTCTAAGGTGCTTTGCAATAGGAAATTTTTTTCATTTATTGATTCATCTAGAAAAGTAATTGGTTCAAGAATCCTTGTTATTTTCGTTGGTGGCATTGGGAATTTGTATCTACAGTGTGATGCTTTTCTTTTTTTTACAGCTTTTGATATGATGATGTTCATGTATCTTTGCAAATTATGGATCAAGATGATCTGTGTTACAAGTTATATAGTTTTCCAAGAAGTTTTCAATTTCTAAGTTACTATTGATTCCATATACTGGAGCATTTTCTATCCATAAAAGACCATGTTCATGTGCACTACCTCTATTTTGGAACTCAGTTACAAAGTAGTAATCTAATATTTTTCCAAAAAATGTATTATCTTGACAGATCAATTGTTTCATTGCATATGTTTTATGTCTATAGTAATGTGTACATGTTACCGAGTCCTTTCTGACAAGATAATCAATGCTATATTCCTCAATTGTTTCAATATGTTTTTTTTTTGTTTCTATTTCTATGTAATTCAGTAAGAGTTTATACTAGTGGAGTCCAACGATGCTCTGCACTTGTAAATGTAACAAAGAAAGTTGGAGGACCTAATTTTCGTATCATTGCAAATATATGTTTTTGCATTTGTTGTAGGTAGTCAGGAGAAATTCTTATGTGTTTGAAGTCTATGTATCCAATGTGACTTTTCAGTAATTTTTCTAAGTTGGGCTTGTACTTAACATCTTTTTCTAACAACTTTCTTCCTTGTAGTTTCCCTTTCCTTATTCGTATTGAAATGCATGACATGACTTTTTCAATGATTATTCGCATTGTCTTGAAGAAAAAATTTGTGATGTGATAGGAAAAGTCACCACTGTAATGCATTAGTTCCCACTTTACTATTTCTCGGTAACAAAATATTTGTACTATATCATTGTCACGTGCATCTCCAAAGAATAATGTTGGGAAACTCATTTCTTCGGCATGTTTATCTTTGAATATTCCAAGTGGTCACTGCCCCTCAGCTGGTGCTATTTCAATGATCTTGTCTTGCAAATCATGAATGTGTTGTGAACCTGTCAATCCATGTACCAAGGTTTCAGTTGGTCTTTCGCTTGTTGAATTGCTATTTGTTTCACTTTCACTATCAATGTTCTCATTGTCAGATGTATTATCTTCAATGTTCAATTCGACCATTCCAATTGCTATTAATGGAAATGTTTTCAGTTTTATATAAATTCCGAGAACGTAGTTCTTTAAGTGCTGTCATGACAGTATGCACACAGACTTTTCATGTTTGATATGCATTCTTGTATTCTAATCGTCGTTTTAATGCAATAGCAATTATCATTGTATTGGTCATGAATTGTGGCAATGCTTTTTGGACAATGTCCATGTGGACAGGTACATTGATTATTGAACCAGTTAAGCCCATTTGCGATCTCTTGTAGCCACATTGTCTTATTTGTGCAAGAGAAATTCTTAACGCGACAAGTCTTTCTTCAAGCTTTGAAACTGTTGTTACAATTCGCAATGGCTTATTACGTCTTATTTGTTCAGGTGTTACAAAGCGAGGTAACTTTGCATTATCAAGTGCTATTTTGCAAGATCTACATATGATATTTAGACGCAATGTGCTCTCTTTTCTAGAAATGTTTATGTACATTTCTTCTAATTCAGGTCCAATGCTTGAGATGTCCTTTCTAAATTGCAACTTGCTACATATTGGACATTTGGTTTTGGGCGTGTCTTCAATTTGTTTTTTGTAAATTTCTATGGGTGTACTCTTTCGTGACAAAAAATCTATATTCTTTTTTCTATTTCTATTTTCTCCAATTTTGTCTATGCTATTTGTACATATCAATTTTTATTTTTATTTTTATTTTTTCATTTTTTATTTTTTATTTTTGCAGAAGCTTATTCTATTTTTGGTGTTTTCATGCATTTGTACTATTCTATGTTGTGGATTGCATTGATTTGTATTTTGATTTAATAATAGTGGTTCATAATGAATGTGTGATGTACTTTTTTTGAATGATAATATGTTATATGTTTGGTTGAAATTTGTTTTTGATGAGTAGTAATTGAGAATGGTTTTATTGGTAAATGACCATATTTGTATGTTTACATTGAATATGATTGATTTCCATTGGAAGCAAAATGATGTTCCCTCAACTGCTCCTTTTTCATATGGCATTGCCATATTAATTAGGTATTGTTTCTAGCCTGCAACCATTGTTTGACTTTGTATAGTTTCATTTGTTAAGTGTTTTTCTAGACAATGTAATGCATTTTCATTCCTACCCATCAGTGCATTGCAGAAAGATTGGACAATATAGAGTCTCAAAGACTGTTCATCAAATTCAGGTACTATCAAATGACAAATTGCACTGAATATGCTATTGGGAAATTTTGACATAGTTTTTTTTGTTATGTACAATCCACGAATTTGCATTTCATTAACAATGGATTCATAATGGTTTTCAATATATTTTGAAAAGAGGCGATAAGTAATAATTTTGGACAAGGTTGCATCTAGGCAATCTTTTGTGTAATAGAGGTTCAAAATTTCCACTGATAGGATCTGTATCTTGAAACAAAATGTTCAGTGGAATTGTATCTAGATGATGATTGAAGAACAAATACCTTGTTTTCATTGTTAATGACCAGACTCCAATTGGTATGTTTAACCACTTTGAAAGACATCATATGCAAAATGTGTCTCCCCATAGGCCTCTTTCAGATTGGGAATTGCTATTACTAGCAGAAAATCGCATTCTATGAAGGTATGTGTCAACATCGTGAATTCCATGAAGCTGATATAAAATGAGAGGATCTAGTTCATATTGGTATGATTATTTTGCTTCTGTTTCATTGCACTGTAGACAATTGAGAAAATGGTCTATTATTCCATTTCACAGTTCAATGGATGAGTAACGAAAGTGCAGAAGCACTTCAAATGCATTAAACAAACAATCTCCAACAATATATGAAAATCGCTGTAGTCTGAAGAGACTATGGTGCATTAAGACGATATCAATGTTAGCAGCTATGAATTTTTTTTTTTGTTGAATCATACTTTGCAACATCTAAGATTTCAACCATTTTTTGTATGTATTTATTGTTCAGATTCGTATTGTGATTTGTTTAGTAAGCGATATGTATGTTAGATTCTTTTTTCTCAAAGATGAGAGAGTGTTCAACTAATTTTTTTGCTTTATTGAAGATATGTCTATGGCAATGTTTACTAGCATAGAAGACTAATTGCAGTTTGATATTTTATGTTTCATTTGAAACAGTAAAATAACGGAAGAAAAGTTGCAAGTAACTAGCTCCTATCTTTCACCTCTCTGTATTTTAGAAGTATCACTGCAAAAAAAAGAACACGCCACATTGAAATTTACATTGAATGTGTTTTGATTAGTAAAATGTACTATGTGCTATTAAGTAGCATAAAATATGGAAATTTTCTATACATATGTGATTTTACAATCTGGCTATGTAAATTGTGCCTTTATAATCTACTATATAATAAAATTAATCCTGCTAGTTTTGAATAACACACTTGTAATTACTTCAGCTTAACTTATTAAGAACAAATCTCTAAATACCTTATAATACGAGTTCCTTGAATATGTATCTGCACTCACATATGAACCATGGCATAATAGCATCTACAAGGTAGCAACATGTTTCACACAAAAAGTTTCGATTTAGGGAATTGTTTTTTTTTTAGAACATGAAATATCTATTGTTTCATGTGTAAGATGACAATAACTTTAAGCCATTGATCGAATGTAGTATTGAACATAAATATGAGGATCAAATTCATTATAACAAAGCATTCATGCCTTATGCAAGTTGCAAATTTACTGTAGCAAAGCATGTAATTTCAAATCATTGTGTTAAGCAATGTGCAAGACAGCTGAATATAATAGGTACTAATTTTAGCACTATATTTTGAAAACTTGCTGCTTACACCACTTTTTGCGATAAGACAAAGTATTCATTTGAATGAAAAATAAATGAGTTCTATGAAGATCCTTGACAACAACTGATTGTTCTATGTACATTAATAAAGATGTTGTATACAATAGCAATATTTGTACCGTCTGAAGTTGTATCTATACGATTTGCTATGATGTCTACATTTGAAGTATTCATTGCTTGTTTTATTCTTTGCTTCGCTTGGACCACCCTTCGTGATGAGATAAATTTTTCATTTGAACAACACAAATAATGCTGATCTTTTACAATGATTTATTGTTCTTTGCATATTAACAAATGTGCTGCATACAACAACAACATTTGCACCATTTGAAGCTGCATCTAAACCACTTGATACGAGGTCTACATGCAAAGTATCCACCAGTTGTTTTCTCCATAGCTTTGTCTCTACCTAGTTTGTTATTAGCAACTTCTTCTTCTATGAGTTGTTGTAGCGACTTTGAAAGTTGAATGACACCACATTCCATCATTCCAAATTGATACATTTCACTCAATGCAGCAAGTGGCACCTAAGTTTGCTAGAACATCAAGAAAAAAACAACAATTTAACTATCCAAATAAATCAACTAGCTGAAGAGTAAAAGCAATACTAGAAGTTGAATTATAGAAACAAATCGCTCTAGGTAAGATAACTAAAATTTTGAAAAACAAGACATTGTATTTCCTATTGTATTATTTGTCATTTTTTCTTTTCAATTGCAATTTAGAATTACTTGAAGAGGGGTTACTTTGCCAAAATTTTCTTTTTGAGTTGGAAAAGTGAATTATTTATTAAAATTTGTCCCTCGTTATTCAAGAAAGTCTAAACATAAAATTTGAAAAGTGCTGGCAATGAAGGAAATGGAGCTTAGAGAGGAAGAGGGGATCAATGTTATAACCTAAGTCAAAGTCATTAGAAAACACAAGGAATTTATGAGGTCCAAAATTTTCAAATCTTGTATAACACGCTTTTGACTTCAAAATTGCATTTCGTTTTCATTGAACTTTGTTACATAGCCACGTCAAATTTGAACTAATTAATTTTAACATAGTTAAATTGAAATAAAAAACAGTAAAATATAAAGATTTTAAATATTAAAATATTATATAGTTAGATTAATTTTAAATTATAATGAATTCTATTATTAAATCTTGTAAAATAATATTTTTTGCATTTAATTATTTGTTATTGATTTTGATATTGTATTATTAAACTTTTAATTTTAAGATAGCTAAATGGAAATAAAAATATTTTAAATTTAAAAATATTATATAATTAGATTAATTCTAAATTATAATTGCTTGTATTATTAAATTTTGTAAAATAACATTTTCTACATTTAATTATTTGTTATAGATTTTGATTTATTTATATTTATCTAATTACATAAATTTATTTATTATGAATATAAAGGATATAATTTATAATATTAATCATAGATATAAAAAAATTCAATCAAATAGAAATTTGTTTTTTAATAATTTATATAAATATTAATAATTTGAATTATATAAATATTATTAATTATTATTCTTTCAAAAGTTAAGAAAATATGATGCCATAAAGTATGAAATGAGGAGAGGTGAAAATTAGCTAATTCAGTTAAATCTTGTAAAATAATATTTTCTGCATTTAATTATTTGTTATTGATTTTGATATTGTATTATTAAACTTCTTAAAATTTTAAGATAGTTAAATGGAAATAAAAACAATGAAATATAAAGATTTTAAAATTTAAAATATTATATAATTAGATTAATTCTAAATTATAATTGATTGTATTATTAAATTTTGTAAAATAACATCTTCTGCATTTAATTATTTGTTATATATTTTGATATATTTATATTTATCTAATTACATAAATTTATTTATTATGAATATAAAGAATTTAATTTATAATATTAATCATAGATATAAAAAAATTCAATCATATAGAAATTTGTTTTTTAATAATTTATATAAATATTAATAATTTGAATTATATAAATATTATTAATTATTATTCTTTCAAAAGTATAAGAAAATATGATGTCATGAAGTATGAATTGAGGAAAGGTGAAAATTAGCTAATTCACTCAAATATAATAAAAAATGACAAATTTCCATGCATGTGTTTATAGAATGAAAAGACGGTGTTGAGTGGAAGAATTAGGAAAAAGAAGCACCAAGACTTGTGGCGGGGGGTTTTACATTTAAATATTATCTTTAGGGCCCTTTGCTTTGTCAAAGTAAAGGCTTCCAATTGAAAAAAAACATTCACCAAAGGACGGAAGTGACAAGCTATCTGCCAATCCTTTTCGACGAACTGGTTTATTAAATGCGCACAGTGCATCACATGAAACACAATCCATTAGCACAACACCATGATGAGAAAAGTACTAAGAAATCATGAACCACGAGGTAATTTGCAATAACATCTCAAACTGAGTATCCAATCAAATTTAAAAAAAAGAAATTAAATTATTTAAAAATAATAATAATTTGTAATTTCTAATGTTAAACTTTATAAAATTTGCAAATTTTTTTAGTCAAAGCCAAAGTAATATGGGTTTGACAAAAAACCCAATGCGTTATCCCTGCAGTGACATTGAAGTAGATATTGGTTAATTGGTCACTTCATGTTGTAGACTTTGGGGAAGAAATTAGTTTCCATTTAATATAAGATTAGTGCAATCGTTTGAGATTCTTCAATAAAATTAATTATACTTAAAAAAAAATTAATACTACTATGTTATTGCTTATTCATTTATCATTCTTAATAAAGTAGCATACCTCATTCTCCAAATTAAGGGAGAGGGAATGTCATGGTTTCGATTAAGAACTTCTAGGCATTTAACATTACATAAAGAAAATTAAATATCAGTTTATTTTTTAATGTGTAGGGAAGCCTTCGTTCACCAACTGTTGCACACTACATCCTGTTTGCTGGTAAGTTGACACATTTTTTTCTTGACAGCTTTCAAACTTCTTGACATTTTACTATGGAGCACATTCGAGTGGAATGCTTATGATCTCACAATAACTGATTTTCAGCTGTGACCGACATCGCAGGAAATACTGTCAACACTGTCTGTGCCTGGTATGGAACAGATGCCGTTGTCTTGCACTTCAAGAGGTGATGTTGGTGCAAAAAATGCCTCAATGTCTTTGGCTTCGCCTTTTTATTTGGGAAGGAGCCCTTCAAAGGCAACGCATGTCCGTTGTTTGTAGTGGATGAGGGTTTTATGGTTTAAGGGTGTCAGGGTTTATTATAAAACAAGGCTTGGAAGAGGATTTGGAATTCACTGTTGCAAACCAGTTGTTGGATCCTCTGATTCTCAGGCGAAAAACAGGGTTGTCGTTGCTGCTTCTTTGCAAGAAGGATTGGTAACCTACTATAATGTTCATTTTTCGGGATTCTCAAGATTCTATTTCAGAGATGGACTACAGAGGAATTTACTGGATATGTCACCCTTCAAATAAAGGGTGAGATCCAGAGGCTACCTGGCCAACTGTAGACTCTGTCTATAGAACTTGGAATAACCCCTTTCAGGAATCTCAACAAGGTCTTCAAGGAAAACGTTGTATAAGTAAAGCTGAGCAAGAATAACGCAGATCAGGGCTGGGATCCCCTCATTTATGCTGTATGTGACTTATATATGGAATTTCATCAGAAAAAAATCAGTTTAAGCACATTAAACATATCTCCCACAGTCAAGACTAGCTAGAAATCAGCCAAAGAGAAGGGCTGTTGCAACATGAAAACTCTCCCATCAGATTTGCGCAGTTTTGACTGAAAATCAGAGGAGGAAAGCCATGGATCTGATATTTCAACTTTATGACAGTAAATCAGACTTACAATTAAGCTCCTTTCATTTACAATAGATTACAAGGAGAAATAAGACAAAACCCCTTCAGAAAATAGAGCTGCAAACTGTAAATATACTGCAGAAATAGATGAACATCGTTATTTTTCAGGAGGTACCACTGATGTAATTTATATTCCAGATCTATGAAAAATATGTGGATGAAACATCAGATCTACTACAGATCTAGAAACTATATAGCTTTCTTAACAATATCCCTTTGGAATTTTAGCAAAAGAATGTATAATAAACTGTAGATCTGAATTACAAGTTGTAGTACTGTAGAATACACAGAAATTTCTGAAGACAAACTTTATTAATGAAAATATCAGATCTAAAGAGACATAGATAAGCAATCTAATCCATGGATCACCAAGGGAAAGGCAAGCCCAACACCAAGAGATTTTACCTCAAATCTGATATCAAAGTAGAATAGAAAACCCTCTTGCAAAATAATGCAGTATGGGACTGAAACTGTGCTGAGGGTTGAATGCACTGAATAAACTGAAAGAAATTGCAAATCTGATACAAAATGCGAAGAAACACTCTCCTTGGAGGTTAAAGAACACACTCCAAGATCAAAGGCCCTCAATACAAGCTAGATCTAAGAAGATCTAGAACACCACTTGCTGTAAATGATAGCAGCTTTAAAACCCTCAATGGGACAACGCTACTCATGAAAATGAAGCTTGGTCTCCAACCAGATAGTGGCTCACTTCAGCAAAGAACTCCTCTAATGATCTTCAAGGGAAGAGATGAAACCCCTAAACAGGAATTCCAATCACAATCCTCCACTAAACAGCAGAGAATGGTATTTGTCTAAGCAGACAAATACTTTAGAAATATGATCTATCAACAACCTTCTTTTGCTGCCCTCCTTCTCCTTTTATAAAATGAGAAAGCTTTTGCAAACCCTAAACCAATTTGATGAGTTAGCCCTTTTCACATTAGTGGTTCCCTTCTAGAACTGTGCAGTCCCTTTTGGAGATGCAATGAACCTAGATAGCGCTGTTGATTTGGTCAAGGTTGACCCAGTCTTTAGCTCAAACCTCTTTCACACCTACAAGTGATTATTTACATAGCCCTAATTTGTCTTTGTTCACATGGGCATTGATTTATTCAGACTCTTTAGGAGTTTTACATGTCCTCCTTTTATTCATTTATTCATAAAACATAAATTAAATCAAAATTGAATGTTTCCTCTTAGCTAAGGCTAAGTAGGAACATTACAGTCCTCCCCTCCAAAATGTTGCTTGTCCTCAAGCAACTGACAGGGTAAGAGCTATATTTATTCTCCTTCTCCATTGATGGAACCATCAATAATCAAGCTTTCATCATGGATTAAGTGCTCACCAAGCCAATACATAAGAAACTGCTCCTCCAATGCTAACATGATAGGGGAATAGTCTAACCCTTCAGGAGTGTAAAACTCAACAGAAATAAACATGGGTGAAGCAATGTCACATATAAAACATGTATCATGAAGTACAGGATAAAGTTCCATCCCATGTGGTACATATACACTGCCTACTTTTTGTCCATACAAACCCATAAACAAAACCATTATGTCATCTATGTATGGAAGCAAAATCACATATAGGCAAACTGAAATTTTCACTTGAGGAGGTGGGTCACAATCCCACATAAGGTACCAACGCAGTGCACTCCTTGTTTTGAGTATATATGAGTGTGATAGGTGGTACCCCCACCACATATTTGCTTCATGGGTCACTTTGACATGGCTGAAAGTGTATCCCTCATTAGGTGCCTTTGGGAAGCACCCATCATGATAGATAATCTCCCTTTGAACCTTGAGGGAGTGGCCAACTTTGAAATTTTTATTGGCCTCATCAATGCCATGAGATCTGCATGTAATGTCACCCCTTATAGGAGCCATGGCCTGCATACATATGGTAAGAGAATGTGTCAAATCAGAAAAATAAACATACTCCATAAGATCAGATTCTTTACCATTCAAGTCTCCCACACACAGAGAGTTAGGCATGGGTTTTTCTCCTCTTTTAAGAGAAGAAAGAGATGGTTGAAATGTCTCCTGCATAGGATCCCTTGGCTGCCCCATCTCTTCATAACTATTGCACTCTTGTAAATGCTGATGTAGTTCCTCCCAATCATAGTGCTGACTTAGTTCTTCCTTCATACCCTCCCAATCAAAACTATTCAACATTAGGGAGTAGATTTTTGCTGACTGCATATAGCTGGAAAGGAACTCTTTGTGTGCACTTTATAGTATCTCTTGCTTAAGCTTGGAGGTCTGAGACAAGAATACTTTACCAAGATGATAGATCACCCATTCATGGACCAAATAGCCTCCTCCTTGCTTCATGCCATCTAATATTATCCCGGTGTGCAGATCTTTGGAGTACTCCACAAGGAGTTGAGACCTCCAATATGGATCTACACATCTCAACAAAGACAACGCTGCTGATGCATATATAGCGGTGCTTGCCTTGTTGCTGCTTGTTTATTTGGCATTATGCATGCCAAAATTGTTTGTGGGAAGGCTGATCCTCCCCCTTGCTTCCTCCCACAGTGCTGTGACTCTCTCTTCCATTGTTTCAGCACTTGGTGAGGCTTGCCCCACAGAATCTGATGGCACCCCAAGTGGCTTGCCATGATGCAGGAATTTTCCTTGCAACATTATCATAAACATGAGAGAAGGAACTGTGAGGTCCCTGCCCCCACTGCGCAATTCCATCTTTGTTGTGTGGGTGGAAACATCAAGTGAAGGGTAGGTGTGCATGCCTTGAATGATTTGTTGTTTCCCACTCTTCAAATCCACCCATTCCATCTACAAGGCCTTCCAATCAATGGTGACTTTTACAAAAGTAATAAAACACTGGACACCCAAGATGATTTTGGTGTCTGGTATGTCCACTATAAAGAAATGGTCCTCCAAGGTGTAGGTTCCCATAGTCACAGAAAGTGATGGAACATATTGCATGCACTGCATAGTTCTATCTCCCGGAACCAAAATAGAGAACCCATCAAAAGTATCAGTATGGATCCCTCTTATTTTCACAAAGTGAGCATCAATAAAGTTGTGGGTTGCCCCACTATCAATCAGAATAGACACTCTTTGGTTCATAAATTAACCTTGCACTCTAAGGGTCAAATACTTGGGCACTCCTCTCAAAGAAGCAAGAGTCCCACTAGTTGGAGCAAAGGCTCCTTCTCCTTCTCGGGATGATGATTGATCCTCCTCCTCATCATCACCAATGATGTGACCTCTCCTAAGTCCATCATTTCCCTCCTCCTCCTCAAAATCAGAGAAGAATTCAATATAGTGTGCTCTTCCAGCATCACATCTATGTCCCGATACCCATGGCTCTGGACAAGTGAAACATAATTTATTTTTCCTAAACTCCCTATGGAGATCAATGTCAAGAGGTTTCTTCAGTGAGCTCTCCTTGGGTGGAGAAAATTTCCCCTCCTTCCCCTTAGAAGAGTGAGTGGCTTTGCTTGGGAAAGTTTCCTTTGCCCTTGGAAAGGCATCTTGGAGATCTCTAGTTCTCTCAATGGCATCAGGCAGAGTGATGGGCCTGGTAGACTTAACCAACTCATGAAAAGGTTCTTCTAGGCCATCAATGAACATGTAGACTCTCCTTACTATTGATAGATCAGGGACCATTACAGACAACCTCAGGAATTCAGAGATATAGGCCTCCGCATCTCTTGTCTGTTTAAGCTTTTCCAAGCTTATGAAAGGGGCCTCCAGATCTTTCCAATCGAATCTCTCCACTAGTCTCCTAGTGAACTCAGCATAAGTGGACACATTGCTGTGCCCCAATGTAGAAAGTCCATGAAACCACCAGCTGTGGGCTTCTCCCTCAAAATGCAGCGCAACAATCTTGATGGCTTATGCTTCAAGCACTTTATTCAACTGGAAATAGATGTCCAACTTCTCCACCCATGCCTTGGCAGAACAAGAGGGTGATCCATCGAACTTAGGAAAGAAGAACCTGCCCATAGTGTGGTGTCTCCCATGAAGGAAACCTCCATCTCTGTACTACTGCCATGGCCTCCTCCAGTACTTGAGATGGCAGAAGTCTTGAAAGATCAAGTTATCCTTGAACCTTTGACTTTGTGAGTCATATTCTACAAAGTAGCCTTCCAAAGAGGTTGGCTCTTGCAGCCCTTCATTATCTACAGCCAAGAAGGTAGGCATTGTAGAGCGTTGTGAGGTCTGTGGAACTTGTGGCAAACTCACAGGTTGACCAGTCCCAAACTGAGACATATCAGAACTTTCTCCTTGATGGAATCTCCCAAGGGACTCCCTCATTATATCTATCTTCATCTCCTTTATTTCCTTTGACAGATCTTGCATAGCTTCCAAGAGAGTTTTTGCAAACTCCTCTGCTTCCTTATCTTTATCAGTCACAGATTCAGGGGCTTTCCCCTTTTCTTGACCCTTGACAAGGTCAACAGTAGTATAGTCATAATTTCTATGACTTCTACTTTGGTATCTCCTCTCCCTCTTAGAAAGAGGATCTTCATCTTCAGAATGCAACATGACTGGTGCTGCAATGCTAGCACATGCTGTGCCAAGAGTGGAGCTTCGATACCACTATAATGTTCCTTTTTCGGGATTCTCCAGATTGTATTTTAGAGATGGAATACAGAGGAATTTAATGGATATGTCACCCTTAAAATAAAGGGTGAGATCCAGAGGCTACCTGGCCAACTGTAGACTCTATCTATAGAACTTGGAATAAACCCTTTTTAGGAATCTCAACAAGGTCTTCAAGGAAAACGCTGTATAAGTAAAAATGAGTAAGAATAATGCAGATCAGGGCTAGTATCCCCTCATTTATGCTGTATGTGAATTATATAAGGAATTTAATCAGAAAAAAATCAATTTAAGCACATTAAACAGATCTCCCCACAGTCAAGACTAGTTAGAAATCAGCCAAAGAAAAGGGCTGTTGCAACATGAAAAATCTCCCATCATATTTGCGCAGTTTTGACTAAAACTAAGAGGAGGACAGCCATGGATCTGATATTTCAACTTTATGACAGTAAATCAGACTTAAAATTAAGCTCCTTTCATTTACAATAGATTACAAGAAGAAATAAGGCAAAACCCCTTCAGAAAATAGAGCTGCAAACTGTAAATATACTACAGAAATAGATGAACATCGTTATTTTTCAGGAGGTACCACTGATGTAATTTATATTCCAGATCTATGAATATGTGTATGAAACATCAGATCTACTACAGATATGGAAATTGTATAGCTTTCTTAACAAGACCCCTTTGGAATTTTAGCAAAAGCATGTATAATAAACTATAGATCTGAATTACAAGTTGTAGTACTGAAGAATACACAGAAATTTTTGAAGACAAACTTTACTAATGAAAAGATCAGATGTAAGGAGACATATATCAGAAATCTAATCCATGGATCACCAAGGGAAAGGCAAGCCCAACACCAAGAGATCTTCCCTCAAATCTAATATCAAAGTAGAACTGAAAACCCTCTTGCAAAATAACACAGTATGGGACTGAAACTGTGCTGAGGGTTGAATGCACTGAATAAACTAAAGAAATTGCAGATCTGATACAAAATGCGAAGAAACACTCTCCTTGGAGGTTAAAGAACACACTCCAAGAGTAGAGGCCCTCAATACAAGCTAGATCTAAGCAGATCTAGAACACCACTTGCTGCAAATGACAGCAGCTGTAAAACCCTCAATGGGACAACGCTGCTCATGAAAATGAAGCTTTGTCTCCAACCAGATAGTGGCTCACTTCAACAAAGAAATTCTCCAATGATCCTCAAGGGAAGAGATGAAACCCCTAAATAGGAATTCCAATCACAATCCTCCACTAAACAGCAGAGAATGGTATTTGTCTAAGCAGACAAATACTTCAGAAATATGATCTATCAACAAACTTCTTTTGTTGCCCTCCTTCTCCTTTTATAAGATGAGAAAGCTCTTGCAAACCCTAAACCACTTTGATGAGTTAGCCCTTTTCACATTAGAAGCTCCATTCTAGAACTGCGCAGTTCCTTTTGGAGATGCAATGAACCTAGACAACGCTGTTGATTTGGTCAAGGTTGACCCAGTCTTTAGCTCAAACCTCTTTCACACCTGCAAGTGATTATTTACATAGCCCTGATTTGTCTTTGTTCACATGGGCATTGATTTATTCAGACTCTTTAGGAGTTTTACATGTCCTCCTTTATTCATTTATTCATAAAACATAAATTAAATAAAAATTGAATGTTTCCTCTTAGCTAAGGCTAAGTAGGAACATTACACCTACTTTACATTCTCCAATGCTTGGGTTTTTATTTGCCAATGAATTGTTTTTTCATATCATGCCAGTGCTATGACGATTCCATTATTTTTGAGTATGATAAAAATGGTGTTTCTCATTGGTCTGTAATACATGGCAGCTTAGGAGGATTCCCAAATCATAAGGCAAATGCCTCCCAAACACTGCAGATTGACCCTATCATCCATACAATCATTCAATGTCTTCCTCTTTTTCCATATGTGCCTCTGTTTTAATTTTTCTACTGAGCTTCTTTTATGAACACTTTAGAGGTGAATGTTAACCAAATCAGAACTTAAATTGCAACTCGAAACCTATAATTATGGCTACAATAATGGCCACCTATAATTCTACATTAAAGAGGAAGATGCCTGATCTTATCTCCCTGTATTGTCACAACCAGGGGACTTGCAACAACAAATTTCCAAGAAGGATGTTGTTTCCTTCTTTACTTTACTCTATTAGATTTAGAGGTGGAAATGGCCCTGAAAAGTAGGCTGTTGGAATAATTAAAGAAGATCGAGCTCAGACTTCAAATTCTATGAAGTTGAATCAATCTTTTATTACGCTCCTAACCCGATATAATTCCTCATCCCATGTGACCGCAGGCGGAGTAGGAGTGCCTCCGATTCCATTTGAGTGAGCATTTTCTCGCTCAAGATGACTGGGGAGTTGCAATTTTCGCTAAGCTACGTGGAATCCATCGAATTTGGGTGGAATGGGCCTAGTCCACAACAAACAATTGTCATTGTTTTTCACCCTAAATTGAAACAAAAAACTCTCAGTTGTGGTTCGTTCTAGCAAACAACTGCCATTGTTTTTCACCCTAGATTAAAAAAAAAAACAACTCTCAGTTGTCATTACATCGAAGGATGCATGCTGCGTGCCGTGTTTGCAACCCCAGAAAGGCCCCCCTTCCATGAGAGCCAGTTTAGAAAAATGGAATGAAATTCAACCTCAAAAACTTACTTCCTAATTTTTGGAGAAGGATAGCATAGACGTTAAACAAAATATCTAAACTTATAGTCTATAAGCTAAGTCATGTAGACATTCTGGTCTTCAAACAAAGCATTAGCATGTCGAAACAGGAAAAATGACCAAGAGATTGAAATCCCAACCCGGAAAATGACGTAAATAAAATACATATTGTCCTCAATGTTTTAGTGAATAGTTGCAAAAGAGAATTGAAAATTATTTTAAGTTTTCTTCTATCACAAATGGATATGATATCCATTTCACAGAGGGGCGATGACAATGGAAATGAACTTTTGCATCTACTCCCGATCAATTTTTTTTTTCTTCATTATTTATTTCTATCGGAATAGTTATATCTAAAAACTTCAATTTATAACCTATTTATTGCAGAGCCTCAACCAAAAATACACACACAAATGAAAATTCAGCTTAGCACCACAGAACAATTGAAATACATACTTGATCTTAGGACTTCCATGCAAAAATCCACAATTTTTTTGCTCTAGCCACACAATCCACAGGTAAGCTAAATGCACAACTTCCTCACGATACCTTCCACTGCTTGTTGCACATAGGGCAGAGTCCATATTTTTTTATCAAGGCTTATAACAGTAACGAGAGAGACCAACAAAACACTTAAAACGGTGATTCGAAAACTAGAAAATTTTAAAAAAATAAGAGTTCCGTCACAAATGGATATGATATCCATTGTACAGAGGGGCGATGACAATGGAAATGACCTTTTGTATCTACTCCTGATGATTTTTTTTTTTGTCTTCATTATTTATTTCTATCTGAATAGCTATATCTAAAAACTTCATTTTCTAACCTATTTAATGCAGAGCCTCAACCACAAATACACACACAAATGAAAATTCAACTTAGCACCACAGAAAAATTGAAATACATACTTGATCTCAGGACTTCCACACAGAAAGCCACAATTTCTTTGCCCCAGCCACACAATCCATAGGTAAGCTAAATGCACAACTTCCTCATGATACCTTCAACTGCTTGCTGCACATAGGGCAGAGTCCATTTTTGAGAAAGACCAACAAAACACTTAAACAGTGATTTGAAAACTAGAAAATTTAAAAAAAATAAGAGGAAAATACTTGAAAGTGAATGATAGCAGTAGTCAACTGCACAACATATGAATTTACATTTGATGATATTTTTATAAGAAAATCAACCAATTTTTTTTTGCATATCGCCACTAAAAATAGGTAGCACATAAAGAACTCTGCATACGAAAATACACAGAGGATTGAGCACATTAAGATGCACTATCACTTTAGCAGGGCACAGGTGCAGAAAATTGTCCTTGCAGATCTGAGTAGCAACCTGTGGCACACACGACTTGATTTTCTGAAATAATGGAACTGGACCTCATAGTCGAATTGACGTATATAACTATGTAAAATAAAATAATAATGTAAAACCACAGGTTTCAATGTATATTATGCCCTGGTTAATCTGTGTGATCAAAGCCACTGAAAATTTATTAAAAACCTGTACCATATTTATTTAATGCCTGTATTATATTTATTTAATATAATACAGGGCGATAGATATTTTATAGCACTTCGTATATATTATCATTAATTTAATAATGAAAGTAAAACAAATCCTTGGGAACGCTGAAGAGCTCGCATGATTTTATAACACTTTGTATATATTACCATTAATTTAATAATGAAAGTAAAACAAATCCTTGGGAACACTGAAGAGCTCGCATGATGAGAGTTAATTAGATATTTTAATATGTCAAGGCAAATACTCTCAATTTATGCCTACACCTTTGAAGCGATTCATATTCTTGCTCGATGCGCGGGAGACAATATCTATCACACCAAAATTCTAGCGAGAAAACCCTATCTTCCCGCGATTGCCACACACCCGTTACAAATAGTTATAATTTTTTTCCAATAA